>UNPT01000683.1:0-16537 GCA_900536445.1 Hymenoscyphus occultus | reverse complement strand
AAGAGCGAACAACTAAGTAAGGAGAGAAGAGAGTTCCAGAGGAACAGGAGCTTATATACATAATGCCAGCGGCACGCACGTGCCGTGCTACACGTGATCTGACCCTAGTTCCTCCAACTCCGTGACAGTATCTGTTCTATTTCTAATATACGTATCTATCTCGGTAGCTTTATCCTAAAACTCTATTAGTATCTTCGTATCGTTAAGCAGAGCTCGTATGTCTACCTCGACTATCTAGATCGATCTTTCTACTAGACTATTCTAATATAATAATACGATTATAGTAGATTAAGCATCAACGCTATTAATAGTCTACTATTTACTTATAACCTTAAGCAATTTAGGAGCGTTATTAGATCTTGTACTCTTAATCTTCTTGTCTAATTAGTACTCGACGTGGGTCTTCTACTTAATTAGTACTTCTCTAGCTCCTTCTTTTATCTTAAGTAGAATAGCTTATGTTCGTTGTAAAAATATGTCGATAATAATTAATAGCTATCTATTTCCTCTTATTATAACTAGCTATAGTCCTACTACATCGAATTAGATTCTACTAAGTATCTCCTTTGCCCATTTAGCAAGTTCCTTAGGTATCCTATTCCAAATCTTTGTTATTACGTATATACTATATACATCGATACTTTAAGGGATCTTGATTCTCTTTCGAAGGCTTATAACAAGGTATAGCTTACTAATCTTTTTAGGGCTAAGGTGTACAAATCTCCTATAGTACTTAAGATATCTTTCCTTATTAGTTTAGGTAATCGCTTTATAATTAGATTCTTTATATTCGGTCTTAGTATAAAGTACAATTTCTTCGTAGCCTTTTACAACTCCTATAACAATATAAACTCTATAGCGTATTCTTAGGCTAATCAATTTTCTATCTCCGTCTATAACGTACATTTTGTCTTGATTTCCTACAAACTTAATCTCCGGGATTGTTTAATATATCCTCTGTACTAAAAGCAAATTGACTCCAAGGTTTAGTACGTAAAGAACGTTTAACAAGAGCATTATTAAACCATCTTCGTATTCAAGTTCTACATCGCCCTTGTAATTATATGTTATTTCTCCCCTACTAACCTTAATCCTAATTAGTCGTACCGTATAATTCAGTGACCTAAATATCGAAGGTTGGTCAGACATGTGCGAAGAGGCGCCTGTATCGACTAGCTAAGTAGAGGGGTTGCTCTTACTGATCTCTGCAGACATCGTATAGCTGACAGCACTCTCAACGTCCGAGTCCTTGTTATTATCAGATCTTATAGAGTCATCGGATGTAGTAACATATCCCTTAGCAGGGCGTTTAAAACCTCGATGTAGCTTCTTTTCGATTCTAGATGGTCGACTACTACTATAATATGTCGTGCCTTAATGCTTGCGTTTGTTATGTTCTCTAAGGAGCTTTCTAGCGCGAGGTAGTCTCGGACATTCGCGGATCTAGTGATTTCCTCTACATAGGAGGTATTTAATTGTTAAGCCTTTGCGAGATGAGGATAATGATAGACTATCGATACTTCGCCGTCTACGGTGTAGAGGAACGTACTTAGCCTTAGTAACATGTACTTCCTTGGTTTCATCCTTTGCTCTTGTTTTGTGCTTGATTTCGACCTCATAAAGATCCTGAATCTTGTCTTCATAGGACATGTCTTTCTAGTATTTCAGGGAGTTGATTGTTACATCGAATTTGTCTAGTATGCTTTGTATAAGAGTAGTATAAAGATAGCGATCGTTATAGATCATAGAGGAATCAGCAACTTGTATTTTCCGACGTAACTCCTTCAGCTTCGCCCAGTACTTATTAATACTAGTCTGCTTATCGTACTTGTATAATACGATTTTTAATATATATATGTTCGCTATCGACTCATCGGTTTTCTTGTATTTGCGTTATAAAGCCTTCTACAATCCTTGAGCTGAGCTATATTTATCGTAGATGTTTTAGTTATCTTTAGACAAAGTATTAAGCATGAAGTTAATTCCCTTTGCTTCGTCTCTCTTGTAGGCGGTCTTCTTTTCAGTATTCTATAATCTATTTCCCTAATCCTTTAGATCTCTAGTGACTTTATTAACCTTGCCAACACTGCTTATCGTAGATATGTTTGATGATACGGGAGTCGTGGTTATCTTTGGGTTTATAATCTAAGTATACTCTTTTAGCGTTATCTTAATCGTGTACTCGACTTCCTTGGTTCTGAACTTCACCTACATCCGCCGGAACCAATTCTCAAAGTTATCGCGTATAAGGACTAGAATCCTTGCTTTATCTTTGTAGTCGTCCATTTTATAGTAGCGATTAATTTGTAATTTAGTGAAATTGTTTATGTGCGTAGCTCGTCTACGTCTTAGTAAATATGGTTTAGTAGCTCTCTTTAGCCTCGTAGATTTGGGATCAATAGTAAGCTGTAAGCTCGTCTTTAGCTTTGTCGATGGTGTTTCTGTCCTTGCGCGACAGTTTCTAAATTCTTGCGCGGTTCGTAAATATGTCTGCCCTTGCGCGGCAGTGTTTCGAAGTCCTTGCGCGACTTCTAGATATGTAGTTCCTTGCGCGAACTTGAAGAACCCTCGTAGTTCAGGAGTCTATACAACTAGTCAGTTTGCTAGGGCGAACCCGGGCTTATAACCTATTTAATAGATATCCCCTGAGCGGTGTCGATGGATAGTCTCCTCTTGTCAGACTTTCTTCGCCTCTTCCCGTCGATGTCGTATTTTTCATTGATTAGCTAGATCTTCACACCGTTTACAGGCAAGATCAATTACTATCCTTGGCCAACGGCGGTCTCTTTGGGCATTTTCATCGGCCAATAATCCTCTCATAGGAGACTGTAGAGCAGTAGGAAGGGGGCAGGTTGAACAGTATGTATTAGACTAGAGAGAGAAGAAGGTCGAGGCTTCAGCTCGGCCTTATACACCTGCACCTAGCTAGTGCGCCACCATTCCCAATCGGGACTAGCTACACCTGTACTCCAGATACATCGCATTCCAGAATTCCTCAACAATCTAGATATTAATTAGAAGGTAAGAAAGATTACCTTTAGTCGTTATAGTTACGTAGGTTCGTATAAATAACTATAAGGCCGGAACGAAGTTTACGCTACTTCTTCTAAGGAGCCCGGACACCTAGGAAAAGGTCCTCTACAGGTCGGCAAAGGAGCCGATTCAGAGTTACCTATATAGTATAGAGAATTTAAGGATCTGTTTAAGAACCTAGAGGATATACGTACCCTTCCTAAACATTTCTTATAGGATTACAAGATTAAATTAAAAGAGGGTCATGACCTTAGGAAGTAAAAGCTTCGACCTTATAATTAGAGGAACCATTAGCTACTCGAGGAGTACGTTAAGGAAGGAATTAAGAAAGGATATATTCGGAAGTGTGACAGACGTGCTTCTGGACAGTCGGAACAAACAACACTCTATTCTTAGGACAATGGATGAGGAGAGAAGGAGAGCTCGAGAGAGCTGGGAACTAAATACAGGTCGTGCGCGCTAGTACTAGCGCGCCTCGCCGAGCGAGCATGTGACATCCAACCCTCGTGACCATAACCGTCACAGGAAGTCAGAGTTACTAACCGCTTTAAATATATTAATCGCTAAGAAAAAGAATAATCTAAAGGGTAGAGCTTATATTAACTACCGAGAAGTTAATAACGCTATAGTTAAGGACACTTATCTGTTACTAACCAGCTAATACTTACAGGACAAGTTAGGCCGAGCTAAGATATTTACTAAGCTCGACTAACGGAATACTTTCGGCTTAATTAGAATTAAGCTAGGAGACGAATAGAAGATAGTATTCGTCTTACTATTAGGACTCTACGAGTATAATGTAATACTATTTGGACTTACGAACGTACTAGCTACTTATTAGAGACAAAACAATAGTATTCTAGAAGACCTTCTAGGAGTAACTGTTATCTGTTATCTAGACAATATTCTAGTATATTTAGAACAAAAGGAAGACTATTAGGGACACGTTAGAGAAGTCTTACGGAGACTCGCTTCCGTGGACTCCCGCCTTAAGTTATTAAAGTATAAGTTCGGAGTAACTTGTACTATCTTCCTTAGATATATAATTAGCCCTGGTCAAATAGAAGTTAACCTAGACAAAATTAAGGTAATCGTAGAATAGAAATTACCCGAGAACGTTAAGGACGTCTAATTATTCTAGGGATTCGCTAACTTTTGTTAATAGTTTATAGTAGACTACGCTAGATTATCTAAACCCCTAATAAACTTAACTAGGAAAGATAAGACATTCTCCTAGGACAAGGCGACGGAATAGGTATTTTAGGAAATTAAGAAGTAATTCGCTAAAGAACTAATCCTTAGGAATTACGACGTCGACAAACTAAGCACTATTAAGACAGATACTTCGGACACTGCTATTAGAGCTATATACTTATAGCCTAATAAGAACGGGAAGCTAATACTTGTTGTATACTTCTCGAAAACATTAGATTTAGCTTAGTAGAACTATAGTATCTTTAAGAAAGAACTCCTCGCTATAGTCCTAGCTTTAGAGTATTAGAAGATTTACCTTTAGGGTACAAAGCACTAGGTAACTGTCCTTACTAACTATAAGAATCTAAAGACATTTACAACAACTAAGGAGCTTAGTAATAGGAGACTCGCTAGGTGGTCGTAAATCCTCGCTAGATTTAACATCGTGATTTGTTATATTAGCGGAACTTCGAACGTACGAGCAAATACGCTTAGCCGGAAACCAGGCTACGAAGGAGACAAGGAGTATAAAAAGATTACAATCTTAAAGACTCTTGAGAATGGAGACCTTGCCCTAACGATTTACGAAATTGCTACTATAACTAGGGAGAGCCCTTGGGACAATAAAATTAGAGTAGTATAGTTACGAGACAAGATCGAAAGGACAAAGAATAGCAAGACCTAGGTCCCGGACTCATATGTAAAAGAATTCATTACGGAGTACCATGCGGCACCGGCCTATGGACATTAAGGAGTTCGCCGAACTCTCCAACGAATTAGACAGAACTACCATATTAAGAAGGTAGCGGCCGTAGTCAAGGACGTGATAGCGGAGTGTAATACCTGTATTAGGAGCAAGGCTTCCCGCTATGCACCCTACGGACAGATGGGCACTACTCTAATACCACTAACCCCTTAGAAGTCGATCTCTTAGGATTTTATTGTAAAATTACTAAAATCTAAGGATCCGATAATAGGTGTCGGATACAACTCGATCCTAGTTATTATAGAAAGGCTAACGAAATACATGATCTTGGTACTATACAAAGAGTCAAGTATAGCCGAGGAATTAGCGTTTGTATTCCTTAAAGAAGTAGTCTCGAAACACGGACTACTAGAAGAGATTATCTCGGACAGAGACAAACTCTTTACCTTATTGTTCTAGACAGTACTTACGGAGCGCTTAGGAGTGAAAAGAAAGCTGTCGATAGTATTTTACCCCTAGATAAATAGAGGGAACGAACGTATAAATTAGGTAGTTGAGATATACCTTCGTTACTATGTAAATTACTAATAGGACAATTAGGTTAAACTACTACTACTAGTAGAATTCGTATATAATAGCTTAATAACGGAAATAATACTTATTACGCTATTCTACGCTAACTTTAGGTATGAATTAGAAGCGTATCGAGAACTATTAGCTACGACAATAGATAACTAACTTACCTATATCTAGGTCTCGAAGATTAAAGGTTTATACACAGAACTCGTAAGTGAATTATAGTTCGTAGTAGAAAGAAACGCGTACTACTATAATAAACGACGTAGTTAGGAGCTAACGTTAAAAGAGGGGGATAAAGTCTACCTTGTATAGAAAAATATTAATATAAGGAGACTAAGCAATAAACTAGACTATAAGAAACTCGGACTATTTAAAATTAAGAAGGTTAGAGGACTATTAAATTATAAATTAGTACTACTAGAGACAATGAATATCTACCTAGTATTCTACATATCCTTGCTCGAACTAGTACTACCGAGAGTACTACTAGCCCTATACATAGAGATTTAACTAGTTAACCTAAACGCCGAATATAAGGTCAAGAAGATTCTTAACTATAGGGTTATTAGAGGATAGATTAAGTACTTGATTAAACAGTTAGATTACCTATACTCAGAGAATACTTGTGAAGGTTCGATTTCGAGTTTTACAGTGAATGGTTTTACACGTGATAATCCCTACTTAAGCGAATAAGGTTTTCTGTAGATATTTAGTTAGTTCTACCGCGAGGAGTTCTCTCCTTCTCTCCTTGCGGACAATCTAATCAATATTCCACCCTGACAATACTTAGGAACCTAAAAAGAATATTACCTAGTACTCGGAGGAACTTCAGGAGTTCTACCGCCGAAACCTAGGGCGTCCTATATCTTAGGATCGCCTGAGAGGGCCTCGAGAAAAGACGGGTCGAGACCTAGGTTAGGAAAGGAGTCGGAGGTACTAGGAGCTGGGAGGATAGCTGCCTCCCTCTACTTCTTTTCTTCTTCTTCTCTCTCTTTCTCCTCTAGCTTAGCTATAGAATTTAGACTAGAACGAATTAGCTCTTGCTCCCTTTCGTCGAGCTGGCGCTATAACTTCCTTAAACGAAGAATCTTAGTAGCCGCCTCTTACTAGGACTACTAGGCCCGCTCTTCTTCCTCCCTTAGACTTTTCCGTTATCGATCGATCGACAACTAGTTAGAAAGTAAGGGTATTCGATTTCGCGATTTAATATTATAGGATTTCTTCTGTCTAGTATATTCGGAGCACTTGTTAGTATCCGAAGCAGTAGCTAAGGCTATATATTTTCGGCTAGACTTTTTGTATCGGGTATATAGAGCTATTTCTTCGCTAGACTTATTAATACGCTTTATAAGTTCAATCTAACGCTTGTGTTCTAAGGCACGAGTAGTGTTTATAGTAAAGGGAAAGGGCTAGCCATCTTCCGACGATATTTCCGTGGTTATACTTAAGCTTGGGGACCAAGCTAAGCTAAAAAGGGGATAGTGTCACAAATCACGTGCTTACGTAATACTTGTTATAATAAGAGGCGCAACCCTCGACAGGCACATCCAAGTTTCTTATAGCAAATAGGGATCGCTTAGGACAGCTAAGCGATCCAGGGATTTCTATTGGTTATTATCACGTGACGAATAGGCGACTGGCCGAACGTGTCGACCATGTCGACCATGTCGGCCATGAGTATAAAGGTTCTATATAAGACTAGTACGTCTGCCATTAGATAGGAGCTTCGTGCTTAACTTAGTTATTAATCTTATTATATTGTTTGACATCTTTGATACAAGTAACGAGTTCACTTCCAAGTGAATAACCCGATAGTCTTCTTCTTATCCTAGTATACCAACCAGCGAACACCTAGCCAAGTTTAGTTAGCCAGTTTGAGTATTCGTTACACCGAGCTAAGCAAAGGCGAGCATAAACGTTATCTAATTCAGGCTCGTAACCGAGAGCTTTTAGTCGCTGATCGATTTCGTAAATTGAGAGGCTAAAAACTTCTGAATCGTCTATATTCGCAAGGGTTTGAAACGTAGTAACACCTACTCGGCGGGGAACGTGGGTATACGAGTCTCGAGTATTAATAACTAACTTGCCAAGGCCCTTTAGGAGGTAAGACCGAGTACAAAAGATCGAAGTAAAAGAGATCTTATAAGCTTTCTAATCTATAATAGGATTATACTTAAAAAGCTAGGGTTTACTAAATATAACCTTGTAAGAAGCTAGTTCAGTAATATAGAATCGTTAATCCCGGTCGACATGCTTACTGACTCGTAGATCTAGGATAGTAACGTAAGTAATATCCCTAGCGGACGAGGGGGTACTATTAATAGTTCTTAATTAGCGAGGTCTTAAAAGTGGATATAATGAAAATCCTTGTTATTATATAAAGTTAGAATTAATAAAACATTCAGTAGAAGCGCTAGAGTCGAGTAGAGAGTATATAGATAAAGTCAGGTTCTTAGTCTTATCTAATAACCTATATAGAATCTCTATTATATCCTTCTATCTCTCCTCTAGCGACAATAATACTAAGTTTATCTTCTTCTTTCGACGTCTCCGGCGGCGACTATTGTCGGACACTAGGCTTTTCCCTTATTTACTCTCTTCTTCTTGTCCTCCTTTGCTTTTAAACCTAGGTAGACTAGCTTCGTATAATCCGAGCTAGAGTAGTAGAAACAAAGGTTGTACGTAACCTAAAACTCGCGGCTCGCATCTCGTTCGTCCTAATTACGAGGGAGTCGTTTATCGTCGATATACTTCTAAGTCTATATAGGTTTAGTGCTAACTCGGGTAGTATCGATTTCTATAGGTTTAGTAGTATTAGTAACGACGGTCGAGGCTTAGGAGGGCTATAGAACCGTAAAAGCGTTAAGGGTTAACTTCTTAGCGTAACTAGGTCCGTAAATAGCTAAGCAAGTATAATGAGAATCCTTTACAAGAGAAATCATTATATCTAACGTAATATCTTCGTTATAGCGCCCACCGAGCAAAACTTAACGCCTAACTTCAGGGTAAAGGGCTACCTTTAAAATAGAAACCGCCTAAAATCCATCCGTACTAGTAGCCGACGCAAGGTTCTACTAATAGAGTAAGAATTCAATAGTATTACGTTACCCTTGTGTCTCGTTTAAAAGCTTCGCTATAGTAGTCTCGCGGCTAAACTTGTCCCTAAATATAGTTATTAAATAATCCGTTATATCCTTAACTATATTTATACTATTATAGAAAGCGGCGTCTAGAGTAAGATAATAATTAAAGTATTGTTATATATTCCCTTCTAAAGCCCCTAGAACATATCTTATACGGCCAACTTTGTCTAGCTACTAATCTAAATTCACTTATAATTTAATATAGAGGTCCTGTAAAAAGCTCTTTAAGTCCGCTAGCTTGTGTCTATTACGGAGTTGGAGGAAATAGGGTCAGATCACGTGTAGCATAGCACGTGCATAGGGTCAGATCACGTGTAGCGTAGCACGTGCATGCTACGAGGAATCCTGTATTTATGTAAGTGTTCGTCACATATAGGGCCCCCTGGGGCTAACCCGGTTAGCCCCAATCGCGCTATAAATGAGGCCTGGATAAGTATATTATATTATGCCCCTGCACGCTCTCAAACGCTCGCTCCTGAGGCTATTCGCAAAGCCTTCGACAAATCAGGAGCGAGTATTTGTATGCCGCTCCGTAAGGAGCAATAGTAATATATTTATAAAGCTAATCTATATCGCGCTACCTACCGGATACGGTAGGAAGTAAATAAATCACAACGAACCCCGGTAAATAAGCCTTGTGTCCTCCTATCAGCGTCTAGAGCTTCTAGCTCCCGCTCTGCCAGATTCCAAGGCTTCTCCATGTCCCTTTCGGTCTCCCGCTCGGGTTAATTACAAGGTGGGAGGGATGGAAATCGTAAAAACCGTCGTTTTTAGAATAGGTGGTACTATAGCTAAGGTACAGACTTTCCCTTGCTCGAGTGTCAAGGGAAAGCTAATACTTACGTAAGCTTCTACCACTCTATAAAAACAACTTATTTATATAAGTGTTCGTTATATATAGGGCCCCCTAGGGCTAACCCGGTTAGCCCCAATCGCGCTGTAAATGAGGCCTAGATAAGTATATTATATTATACCCCTGTACGCTCTTAAACGCTCGCTCCTAAGGCTATTCGCAAAGCCTTCGACGAATCAGGAGCAAGTATTTGTATGCCGTACCAAAGCTTGCTAAGGTAGAATCTACACTCGTATACGTAATCTAGGCCTGATCCGGGCCCTCGTAATCCAGGTTTTGGTTAAAGCCCTCGTAGTTAGGACTAATCGAGGTCACGTATCTCGGTTCTTTGTAGGAAACGTGTGTTTAGCTCTAGCCGAGAGCGGAGGCTTCTTTTAAAGTATTTTTTAAAGGAGTCGCTCTTCTAACGGCCAAGGTCCTAGATATCCTTATAGGTTAGACCGTTATCTAACGTATATTATACTACCCCTCTCCTAAAACTATGTCTAGAGAATTTAAGAGGTGTATATATACTAGCTTTCTTAATCCTGTTTCGAAGCTAGGCAATTATCTAATTCCGTAATATTAGCTCCCCCTTTGAGGTTGCGAACAGGGGCTCGGCCGCCTGTTCCTCTAGTATATTGCCCTTCCCGGGGTAGTCGACCAGGAGCTCGCAAAGTACTTTAACCGGGCATGTGGAGGTATTAGTACGTACGAGTACTATTTCGACCCCTCGGTGATCGTAATCCGCTTTGCTTCTTTTTAGACGAAGGGTTACGTATGCTCTACCGGGAGCAATAGCTACGTCGCTTCTTATAAGTCGGGTAGATAAAAAGGTTAAGCGATCCTCTTAAAGTTACGGGTTTGTTATTATAAACTCTCCTATCCTTAAACACCCTACAAAAGCTATTTTGGCTACTATGTCAAAGTTAACGCTTTCGCGGCTCCTAGTACCTGTTAGTCCTACAAATACCGGCTTTGTAATCCTTTCAAGGATGTCTATTATAATTAGTTACGCTTACTTAGTTAGGATATTTATCGTTGTCCGCCGTATACCGCTAATAATTCTTCTTAGCCAAGGGCTATTAAAGACCCCTTCATCTAGCCTCCTATCGATGTAGGCAGATCGGAGAGCTAATAAGTTCCCTGCAATTGTCTCCGGCTTAACCTTTGTAGCCCTAAGGCCTCCTATGGCTCTTAAGGTAGCGAACTCTCCGAGAGTCTCAAGCTAGGCAGGCCAGGCTATTTTCGACTGTAGGATACAGTAGTCCTCGTACGTCTTTTGAATAGACTTATAGTTGTCCCTTGTCTTTTTCGAGAGACTGTTCTAGAGGAAGTGTTTTAGCGAGGACAAGTTAGTTCCTTGCGATCGTAGCTATTCGGGCGAAGGAGAAGAGATTAGTAGAGTCCCTGCTATTGAGGGCACCTGTTAGTTATTTCCTTAGAGTTAAAGCGTGAAATTACATCGGCTAGGATATTGTCCTTTCCTGCGATCTATCTAGGGATAATCTCGATATCGTATTCGGCTACTCGTAGGAGAATCCTTCGTAGGACCGTATTTGCTTCGCCTTTAAGCGAAGACTTCTCGAGACCTGTCTAGGAGATTAAGCTGTCTATATAAATAATAACTTTCTTTCCGCGCTACTATTTTGCAAAGTAGTCAAAAGCTAGGACGATCGCTCCTAGCTCAAAGATATTAATATCGAAGACATCGTTTATATTATACTTAACCTTAGCTATAAAGACTTACTCTTTTTAAAGAGAGTTACACTAGTTTCTCTAGTCTATGTCAGGGGTTTCTGCGGAGAACCCCCCTATGCCTTCTATTAAGGCGTCTGTGAAGAGCTGGATCGTTGCTCTCGCTTTACTATTAAAGTAGTATATACCGTTGTATAGAGGGAGGAATTCGTTCTACTATTTAATGTCTTTCTTAATAGTTGGGTTAAGTCGTTTTCTTAGAGCCTTTGGTACGTTCGTCGGGTAGCTTGCTAGGAAAACGTATAGGTATAGTATAAATACCTTTCCTAGCTTAATAACGTTCAAGCAGAAGCTTAGAAAGCCTACCAGGGACTATATTTCGTCGAGAGTTGCCTAGCCTTGGCCTAGTACGATAGACGTCAAGGCTCGCGCTTTTGCTAGCTTCTCTTTTAGTAGTTTTGCGATAAATTTGAGAGTATCGTACTTAATTCCGAGGATAGTAATAACCCGACCCTCGCGGTCCTTCTTCTTATTCCTAGGGACGCCTAGGAAGTCGGTTAAGAGCGTATACTAGCCGTAGAAGTGGGCTACCCGCTCCTAGAGGTCTAGCCCTGTGCAGAAGAAGAAAATAAAGTTATCTAAGTAGTATAGTAAGAGCTTAACGCTAATGCCTAGGTACGATTCAAGAATCTAATATAGTGCTTCGGCTACCAGGTTAAATAGGAAAGGGGCTATCGCAAGGCCGAATGGGAGGCATGTTTCCCGGTAATATACTCCTGCCTAGTTAAAGCCTAATAGCCACTAGTCTTTCCGAGACACTAGGATAATTCTAAAGGTATCTTTCAGATCCTTCTTCACGATAAAGTAGCCGCGCCCTACCTGAAGGATAGCTACTACGACAGCGTCGAAATACGGGTATTCGATACCTCTATATTCCTTAGGAATACCATCGTTTGTAGACCTCCCTGCCGGCGTAGAGAGGTTATAGATTATACGGAAGCCGCTATCGCCCTTAGCTACTAGGCCTAGCGGGGAGGATATAAAAGACAGGAGAGGGGGGTATAGCAGTACCCTACGGAGCTTTAAATTAGCCTCTAACCTACTATCTATTATACTTAGATCATCCTTAATAGATGGCAGATTCCTTAAGAGGATAAGCTAGTCCGGGCCTTCGTAGCTAATCCAATATCCAAAGGTTAGAATACCTACGATTACATTACCTAATGGGCTCGGCCTAGAGGATAATCTCGGTTTGTCTTAGTATAGAAACGCAAGGTAATGCCTAACGGGGCCTAATTGCCTACTCGGTAGGACATACGACGATAGATTACCTTAGACTAGGTAGTCTTTAAGAAGACGTACCTATCCATCCCTTTTTAGCGGAGACGGCGAGTCTCTAAGTAGGCACAAGGTATCTATAACTTTATATAGTAAGTATATATTTAGACGTAAGGGGCAAGAGGAATAGTATACTATAGTTTTTTCGAATAACTAATAACATTCCTAGTCCCCTACGATATCTTAGCTACGAGCTTAAGTTTAGGGGTACTAGGTAACCCGGTGGTCTCCTCCGTAACTTACTGTCTAGTATTTGTACTCGAATTTGTATCTATTACTATACTTATATCTATTTGAATTCTATATTCAGTATACTCTATCTAGTTCCGTAGCCTTACTAGGTGTTGTAATAGGTCTTCTGTCGAAGCTTCTCTTTCTTAAGGGACCTTGTAGAAGGCTTTTTTCAGAGGGGACGACAGTAAGGACCAGGTAATAGTGTTCTCGCTCCGCTGAGATTACCTAGCCCTCCGTGTTTATAACGCTAATAGAGATTGCGTATTAGTACTATTCTAGGGCTATTAGTATTACCTGAATCGCCGGATTCCAGGTGTTCTAGACAAGATGGATTAACCTTTCGAAGGCTATTATTACTACTATTAAATCTGGGCGAGTCTCTCTATAGATTTAATATATAATTAATAGGTATATTGTCTACGATTCTTACTAAATTGTTATAGTTGTTCTAAAGTCTAACTGTTTTCCTTACTTCTTCTTAATAGTAAGGGAGTCGCCGGTAACCTCAAAGGATTGCTCGTTTGCTACTACTAGTAGACCTTTCCCTGTTTAGATACAAGCGAGGTCTATTACTGAGAATGTCCCTTTAATAATCTAGGTAATATACTTTAGGTTAACCCCCGGGTACTTGTCTAGAATAGATTTGTCTTATAGGGAAAGTATCTCACCTACTTCTTCGAGGCTTAAAGTATCCCTAGTCGCTACTACTGCCTATGCTCTTAAGACTAACGTTTATACCTCCAAGGCCTTGGTCTTAGCCTGTAACTTTTTCTCTTCTATAGTCGCGATCCTCGTTCGGCCTTCTACTTCGGCGCGCTAGGCTCTCTTTATATATAGGTCCTCCATTAATAGTTGTGCCCTGACTTTAGCCTCCGTAAGGGCCTCTAGGGTATTATTATTCTAGGAGATCGTTACAGTAGACTCCGCGTTCGAAAGGGGGGAAGAGGGTACCGCGTTACCGGCGGGGGTATTTCTGGTTTATACTATATTAAAGGTAAATAAGGGGTAAGTAGCTTCGAATAGAGATAAGAGCTCTAGCTAGAATCGATAAATCGTAAAAACCGTCGTTTTTGGAATGGGTAGTACTATAGCTAAGGTACAGACTTTCCCTTGCTCGAGTGTCAGGGGAAAGCTAATGCTTACGTAAGCTTCTACCACTCCATAAAAACAACTCATATAAGCTCCTGTTCCTCTGGAACTCTCTTCTCTCCTTACTTAGTTGTTCGCTCTTTATAGCAGTGTTCGGTTTGACTCAGTATTCATTACAGCAAGCAGTGGTTCACTCCACACGTTCATAGTGTCTATCTTTGCTACTAAAAGGAACTAGGTCTCGGTACGCGGGAGAGCGCTTCGGAATAGTAGGAGTAATAATAGAAGCGTATTATACTAGGGCTTGATTTCGGAAGAAGGTTATATTCTATTGTTCGTAAGCGAGGTTATTCTTAAGTTATTAAACTCGTAATTACGTATTACCTACTAGCATAGTACTTAGTTATTAAACTTGAGCCTAAAGAGTCTAAATCTGTCCTTAAAGAGTCTGGTTTTGACCCTAGGTAGTCGTAAGGTCGTCGCGTATAGTAATAAATTATTAATCGAGGTTAGTACTTATATCCTCTAAAGTCTTGTTCGTAGTAATAAGTCGAGCGCCTTCCTGAATAAGGTTAGAAATAGCGCGAATGAACTAGTCGTTATTAAACTAGAAGAGTTAGCCTAACTGCTCCTGTAAAGAGGTATTAGGCAAGAGAGCGCGATAGTCCTTGTAGGACATCTAATCGGAAAGAGTATCTATTACAAGTTCGACGACTATGTTAAATCGTAACTCTAGATTATAAGAAGGCGATTAATATATTAAGGTATTACTAGGAGCGTATAAGGACAGTTCTAGAATATAGTTAAGATTAATCGCGAGTTAGCTAAGAAGTCCTAGAGCTAGCTATTACTTATACGTAATAAGAGGCCACGTATTACATTCACTAAGCGAAGCACTAAACTCTGTACCGAGCTATATTCACGCCCTTACATACTTATACGTAATAAGAGGCCACGTATTATATTTACTAAGCGAAGCACCGAAACACTATACCGAGCTACATTCACGCCCTTATAGAAAGGTAGTACGAACTACTTAAGAAGATCGTAAAAAAGACTAGAACTCGAAAATAATAATAGCTAGTAGTTATTTTTATTAAAATAGTAGGTTTTAGAGTAATAGTAAGAGAGAATACTTATAGTATATATAGTAGTCTATTAACAGAATTTTAGTTTTTACTAGGCTTTTTCTATTATTTAGGAGTAAACATTATTAGATTTCTAGACTTTAATAAAGTTAGTATTTTACTAACCTAGAAGTAGTAATTTAGTATAGGTATACTATTTATTTAGGTAGGATAAAGTAGGTATAGTACTAATTTTTTAGGTTACTTTATACCCGTAGGACCGATTTTATCCTATAGTAATTAGGGTTAGTATAGGATGTGTTTTGCGTATTGAGGGTGACTAAGCAAGCTTGTATATATCGTTTGATCTCTTAGATTACTTGTCTATAACACTAATAACAAATCTACTAATTATAGGATTGTTGTTACACGCTCTTAGGAGCAGTTTTCTTATTTAAAAGGCTGGTCCCTTCTTTAGATTCAGTATATTACTCTTATTTAAGTATAATTCGAATTAATTCGACAAGATAACAACTCTATAACAAATAGGTACGGGTTTAGGTAGCCTACTTCTACTACTATAATAATAACATTAGAATAGGCAATTGCCAGGAATTCAAGAGGTGTTACAAGGTAATATATCGTTAGAGGATCGACTTCGGGTAGAAGAGCATAACCTCAAATTAATATTGTTAAGGGAGGAATCGCAAGCTCGAATTACGGCGATAATAAATAACCTAGGAGGTACTACGGCAGGACCGGTCTAGGCACAAGGAGCAGGCAGAACTTAGGTAATAGATAATAATAATAAAGGTAAGTTATTAGACAAGCAAAAGAAGCTCTTGCCACAATTCCAAGGGATTAACTATAAGTATATAGTAGATATTGTTCTAGAAAAGTTCGACCTAATCAACGTCTACAAATTAACTTTTACGGCGGATTTTAATAACGACGAGAGAGATTATAATATAGTATTCGATAATAGAAAGATAAAGAGTATAAAGGTCAAAGGAAAATTAAGGGATTACGGAAACACCCACGTAATTTAGAGCGAAGGTTTCAGGTAGTATATATCGATTATTAACGTCTTCTTTAGAGATAAATACCCGCTATTAAATAGAGCTTATAATATATTCTATAACAAAGTGTTAAGATTAACGAAGATATATTTATTTATTTATATTTATTTATTTCTATTTAACGTCCGGCGGATACTAACACCTAAAGGCTAGCTCCTAGGTAATTCCTAGACAGGACAAAGGACGCTAGGGGGGAAAATCCCCCCTAGGCTACAGGGGTCGCAAATAGGAAAGCCTATCTACTAGTGACAGTTTAAAGAGAGACCCCACTTCCGGGAAAACTCCTATATATAGTTACAAGAGAGAGCAGTAATAGACAAAGGAAATGAAGATATAGAAAAGAAAATAAGGCTACAGAAGGGTGCTTATAGGGAAGACTAAGTGGTGACTACGTCTGTCCGAAGAGGGCAGATCTTATTAAAGAAGTTGGTCTTTAAGAGGAGCTCACGAAAGAGGGTCTCTGATCGAGGGCCAAAGAGGATTCTAGGGTCTCGCTTAGCTCTTGCTACTAGCGTCGGTGCTATTTGTTTAACCCGACGGCAGTA
>UNPT01000119.1:0-126059 GCA_900536445.1 Hymenoscyphus occultus | reverse complement strand
GCGCTAGTACTAGCGTGCGCGACCTGTATTTAGTTCCCAGCTCTCTCGAGCTCTCCTTCTCTCCTCGTCTTTAGTCCTAAGAATAGAGTGTTGTTTGTTCCGACTGTCCAGAAGCACGTCTGTCACAGTAAGCTTATAGAAAGCGACAGCGCCTACTTTCCGCGGTAGTAGTATTCGCACCTCTTCCCTTACATAAGTAACTTGTACAGTATCTAGGCGCTATAGTATACAGTAGGCCTTGTAAAATCTAGAGCAAAAGTTAATAACTCGTCCTATCTAGTCTACGTTCAGGTTATAAAGAGCTAGCTATGGTTGTCCTAGAATAATATCGTAGGATACTAGCGTAGTAACGTAAAACCGTTGCTGACGTTCGATATGCTTACTAATAATTAAATCTAAAGTAATAGTATGTATAACAGCACCTGTAATAGAAGGCTGTCTGTCTATAATGTGAAGACTTCGTGGTCAAGCGAGTAGTTCTAAAACAAATCTATTTCGTTGCGCGTAGGCGGAATCAATAAAGTGTTAAGCTAAAGTACTAGAATCGAGTATATAATAAGTAGTAGAAGTAGTATATGGATTATTAGTATTGTTAAGATCCTTGTAGACTACCTTACAAAGGACTTCTATAACGTTTTTTTACCTTTCCTCGAGTAAAGAGAGCCTTAATATCTTATTCCTTTTACGTCCCTAACGGCGACTATTGCTAGAGACTATACTTTTCCCGCCTTATCCTTCTTTGCTTTCGCCTCCTTAGCCTTCTCTAACTTAGGACAGGGAGTCTTTAAGTTATGGTTAGGAGAATCATAATAAAAGTACAAGCTATGCTTTATTTGATATTCCTTCCGAGCCTTCTTCTCCTCTAACGTAACCGCGCGCTTCTTGTCTTCGATATCCTTCTTGGTCTAAACCACCTTGCTACTAATCTTTAGAGCGTCTAAATCTATAGGATCATAACTAGAGTCCGCCGCAGAAACAGGAGCCGAAGTAGGCGGAGGACTAATAGGTTATAGAGGACTACTAGCAGACTTCTTATAAAGAAAATTCTCACCAAAAACGCGGCGGCAGACATGGTCGGCATCTTGTACAAGGGTAGCTAAATTCGTAAGAGGGAGTTTGTTATTATAGAGAGGGTTCTGTAAGACGCGATCAGCGACCCTAGAATCTAGAGCATTTTGTAAGAGGGTATAAGCTTCGTATCTTTAAGAGTTTAATACTATACAAAGGGATAAGAAGTTAGCAAGGAACTCGTCAGTTCTTATATTGTCTTGTTAAAGTTTACAGAGCTTGTTAAAGGTATTACTACGTAAATAGGGATTACTAAAGGTATTGCTTAAGGTGGTAAAGATATCGTTGACAGATTGTAAAGCCGGACTGTACTCTCTAAGTTCGTTAATATAAGGGTTAATATACTTATGTCCTTCGCCTTCCAAAGTGCTCAAAACGTAGTTCATACGGTTAGTCTCATTAGTCCACCAATCCCGATTCTGCTAAAGCTTGATTCTTGTACTAATAAGATAGCTACGAAGGTTAAAGGGAGATCGAAGCTTACTACCGAATTTAATAGGATCGGGATATGCCGGGGAACGCGTAACGTAGACTTGTTGTTATTATAAGGTATTCACTAGTAGGGGTGTAGGAGCAACTAGAGCTGTTTAAGCAGTAGTTCGAAGCTTACTGTTCTGTTTCTAGAGTACGACGAATCGATTGTAGAGTTACGTATACTTATTCTAGAGTTTCTGGGTGTCTTCCTTTACTTCCTCTTCGTCTCGAAGGGCCTCTGTATATACTTGTCTAGATGTTTCCAAACCCTCGACAATACCCTTGAATATTTGTTAGAATACTTGAGGGTTTCGGGTCGCGGCTTAGGAGAGTGTCTACGGGTCGTTATAGTAATAGTAAAGGTTATTAGCATCAAAGTATTCTAGTTAAGGTTAAGGTTAAGGTTAAGGGTCTAGTAGATTGTTCCAAGGTGCGAATCCGCTAGGTGGTTATAGATTTTGGTCTCTAGCCCAGCCCTCGAAGCCTGTGCCAAAAGCTTAGTTAGCCATAATAGAATACAACGACTATATCGATTGTATTAGTTCGTAAAAGGCGGACAATATGTCAAGGTAGGGTATTGATTAGATTGTCCGTAAGGAGAGAAGGAGAGAACTCCTCGCGGTGGAACTAACTAAATAGCTACGGAATACCGAATACCCCTATTCACTCAAGCGAATCCATTCACTATAAAACTCGAAATCGAACCTTCACACTCTACTACCTGGGCAGCATAATCTACCAGCTATGCCAGTAGCGCTCGATAATAGTGGTCAGGAATTATAGGCAGTTGACAGAATTATCGATTCTCGGCGTCAAGATAGTTAATTTGAGTATTTAGTCTAGTAGAGAGGTTACGAGGAGACCACGTGGGAGCCCCTTGCGAATGTCTTTACAGGCTCTATATCTCGTACCCTGTTCCAGCGCTCTTTCCCTAATAAGTTACGACCTACGTCTGAGGAATTGCAAGCTGCTCGCGCTGCTTCTGTATAGAAGGGTTATAGGATAAGGGGGGGCCTTATGTCAAGGTTCGATTTCGAGTTTTATAGTAAATGGATTCGCTTAAGTAAATAGGGGTATTCGGTATTCCGTAGCTATTTAGTTAGTTCCACCGCGAGGAGTTCTCTCCTTCTCTCCTTGCGGACAATCTAATCAATACCCCACCCTGACACTAAATAAAAAGACCGCCCTCCTCCTATCGCCCGGCAGGTTTTTCCCTAGGACTAGATTCTATATAAGATACTCTAGTAAGTATCTCTTGATAGTCTAAAAACTCCGCTTTCCCCTCTAAGGTAGCCGCCATCGGATAGCCCCTTACAAGAACATTAAAAGTTACGTAGTAAAATTAATATTCTAACCTTAGTACTAGAACTGTTTGTTTTAATAGATAAGCCCTAGTTTTAATAAGAAAATAGACTAATTAGACTATTTAGAATTGATTGTACTTATTAGATTTTTTATATAGTCCTTAGTTAAGCTGTAATAATAAAAGTAGAGCCCGATAAAATATTTGGTAGTGTGACGGATCGTCACGTGGCTGGGAGTCACGGGGTGGTGCCGGGTGCATTCCTAATGTAGTAGAATAGCGAACTGATCGTCGATCAATTCTTGTGCCTTTTTGGCCCGCTGGCGCAGTTGGTTAAAGCTATTCCATCCATGCTCGTCACAGGTAGTAGCGCTAAGACTCGATAAATGTAGGGCCTACATTTTATATAATTTAATTAAAATAAAGCTAGTAAGAGCGAATCTTTCAGCTAAGTAAGGCGTATCTTTTTATTTATTAGAACAACTATTAAGTGTTGTTGTTGTAGTGTTATAGTAGAAGTGTCGAAGTGGTCGAGAATTAGTTTTGGTGTGGTTCACTTTGGGTGTCTTGTATTGTAACTCCCCAAGGAATGAGTTTAACCGTTCAGGGTAGCTTAAACTTCAGGATTCCCCTTTCCCAATTGAATGGAATCCTCTTCCATGTCTTGTACTCATAAGAGCCTAAATTTTGTACTTGGTAGATCATACTTGTGCAGCGGACTGGATAAGGATTCACCGAACATATATATCATTGGAAACATGAATTAATCAAGCTCCCTGCCACAACACATTGACTAATATTTTCTGAGCAGAAATTCGCCTGAGTTCCATCTTGTACTACCGGTACTTCAATTCATTCTACCAACTCTACTTGATACTGTGCTTCACAATTCCCAAAAATAGACGGATAGCGTAACTTCTACAAGCTTGAAGCTTGAAGAGACAACCATGATCTGAACATACCGTCTGGAATGTTGTTTGGGTTCATCCCAACGGACCGCGCCTGTCTCATCTACCTCAATGCTAGGCATATCCTTATAGTGTTCGTCTATTTATTGCAATTTGATGTTCTGTCCCTGAAAACACGTGATGCTACTAACAACTGCGATTCCACGATCGCCACACTAGGCCGCGTCATAAGAGAGAAGAAACTCTACTGATTCGTCAGAATAGTATCCGTACACGATTATCCTTGTATGAACTGAATTACAGTTAGAAAAGTGCCCCTTGGAAGGTCACGTGCAGAATTCGGCAGGGAACCCAAAGCGAAATGCACTGGGCGCCAAGAGGAAATGTCACAACATCAATTTCAATCACTTTAACATTACTTATCAACAAGGCCTGATCTTGTAAATGACTCTGTAAGCGAGTGCATTCCAAGTACGCCAATGCATTCGTATCCGCTCCCGACCCCCCCTTGGCCTTCCCCAAGTCTGGGCAACACTTGGGTTTATGGCTGTGTTGTCCTGACAGCTTGGCGGGGTCGGATGAAGGAGGATTTCCATTCACCCTATTTACGGTGTACTCCCCTCGTTCCCCAAACCTTCTTCGTTGTTGTGTTTGCAATCGTCACTCTCTCTAAAAACGCCCCTTTCATTGATCGACTTGGTTGCTCAGCTGTGGCACACGATTCATGGCTTAGATCCCAACCTTTTCCTTTTCCTTCCCGCTCACTATTTGCAATAATTTGCAATCAAAATACCGAAAACGTCCAACATTATGAGAATCCCTTCGTTTTCCTACTCGGTCACGATCTGTACACTAGCCGGACGACTCGCGAATGCTGCCATCACTTTAGATCTTCAGGATGATAACTCTATCAAGAGGGCAGCCAGCACAGCTGCTTATGACATGATGGTGTACTGTTAGTACATACGGCGGTGGTTCTATTTGATTCACAATACTAATGGGTTTTCCAGATACGGGAAACAGAACGGGAGACACACCAGGAAATTTACCAGATCCATATTACTGGTGGGAATGCGGAGCCATGTTAGTGTTTGTTCAACTCTGGCAATGGTGTCATGATTAACAGTGGTCTTCACATAGGTTCGGCTCATTAATAAACTACTGGTATTACACAGGAGACACCTCATACAACGAGGCCGTGACCCAAGGGCTGTTACATCAAGCTGGAGAAGAGTTCGATTTCATGCCAGTGAATCAGTCAAAGACTCTTGGAAACGATGATCAGGCATTCTGGGGAATGGCCGCCATGACAGCGGCAGAGACAGGTTTCCCGGATCCTCCGAGCGGACAACCCGGTTGGCTCGCACTTGCCAAGACGGTTTTCAATACGCAAACACCAAGATGGGATCCTTCTTGTGGTGGTGGACTTCGGTGGCAGATTTTTCCATTCAACAACGGGTATAACTATAAGAACTCGATTTCCAACGGATGTTATTTTAATTTGGCGGCACGCCTCGCGCTATACTCAGGCAATCAGTCATATGCCGACGAGGCGATAAGGACTTGGGACTGGATGTGGAACGTCAACCTGATCAAACACGATTCCTACCATATTGTGGATGGAGCTCATAATACCGACAATTGCACCCAGATGGATACAAATACCTGGACGTACAATAGCGGTGTCTTTCTTCTGGGGGCCGCCGCGATGTACAACTTTACGAATGGTGCTGAGCCATGGAAAACCCGGGTAGACAGGCTTATTGAAGCTGGTCAAAAGTTTTTCATGGAAGGCGTCATGTATGAGCCGTGCGAGCCTACCAAAAAATGCAATGTCGATCAACGTAGTTTCAAAGCATACTATGTTCGCTGGCTCGCGGCAACGGCAAAACTGGTACCATACACGCACGACAATATCATGATGGAATTCCAGACATCTGCCATGGCCGCCGTCAAAACATGTACTGCTGGAAAAACCGGAACTGCTTGTGGACTGAAATGGACCGATAGAGTCAACGACGGAAGTCTGGGGGTAGGCGAGCAGATGGCAGTAATGGAAGTTATACAGAGCAATCTGGTGGACAAAGCACCTAGATGGAGATCAGAGGTTCTAGGAACGGGAATAAGTAAAGGAGACATAGCCGGAACTGGGAGCACGGATACCCAGAAATTACTGGGAAAACCCATTACAACAGGCGACAAAGTGGGAGCTGGCTTTCTGACTCTGGGGATGCTTGTTGGGATTATCGGGTCGGTCGCAATTATGCTAAGTCCTGATTAATACTCTTTCGAGGCAGGTTTTGGGATGCATTTGTTCGGAGTTATTGTTTTTATAAATCAGCATCGGTGTTGGTTTACGGTTTTGGGATTCTATTCTTATTCATATTGTATATCTATTTCTGACGGAGGGCGAGTAGGTATTTATACCCTAAGGCTTCCTCCTCGCAGTCTCGTTGTACAACATGATATTTATTTATATTTAACACATACCAAAACCAAAAAATCATATTTTTAGATCTCCTCTATGTCTACCAATCTGGGTAGTGTTCTTGATCCTGGAAATGTATAGAGGTCTTTGGACTATGGGTATTTATCAAGTCTTCTCTCTAGCCGGCTTTTGCTTTCTAGCATTTTGCGCTTTTTCAAACAATCGAGATTCCAAAAATTCCGAATGGTTCAAAATTCTAACTTTACATTTTATCCTTCTTATTGGTTCGGATTTAGTATTCTGATTTGTATTCTATTCAATTGATAGTAGTCTAAGAAGAACACAAGATCAAACTTATTATTATGATCAACAACTTTCAGTTGTTAGTGAGTGAACATAAGAATCCCTTCTCACTCTCCTACTAGACCAAAGAAGTCGACGAGACTTTTTTTATCTTAGCCTGACTTGACTAAAACTATTCTATTCTATTATCTATTTGGATTAATTGATATAATTAACCTAAAACCATAGGTCCACAATGAAGGGAATTGTTTTAGATATTCTAAACATCAAAGTACTTGAAATTAACTTACGCTAATAGTTATAAAATGAATCTCTGCCACTTTTCTTGCCAATAATCTGGCACAACATCGCGTTTTATATCTCGCTAAATGCCGCGATGCTGTGCAGCTTCCGATCCATAACTACATCACGGCTCCACCTTCAAGTATGCGGCACGAACCCACAACTGCAAAAACTCTAGAACGCCGCAACGCCTCCAGCGTGCTATATATTCTGAACCAATCAATATTCGTTCCCAACCATAGCAAAAGAAATGATCGTCGTCTACTTTTCCCCTCACTGCGGCCTACCCCTGTGTACCCCCAGTTTCCTTAAGCGAGTGACGTCAGTCAGATGCGCCTCGCAGGAAGGACAGCGAAAAACAAGGAAGGCCAAAACTTGATGGAAATGCCGTATGTTGTGCGATGATGATAGAGTACAATTGCATGTTCATAAAAGAGGAAGGCTTTCCATTTCACCGGTCGTATTTGAATTCTAATTTATTATCCAAAGTCGTTGCTTCTTAAACTATTTATCGGTCAAATTATTCTGTCCTCGGTTCCCGTAATCCCCACTGGACCAACTTCAAACAAGTCTTTCCATCTACTTCTAAAGAAGAAAAGGTATTGTTATATCTACTTGTTCCTGTTTTCATACGGGGAGTTGGTTTCGCGATCGGCTGTTTGTGTATGTAAGAAATACAGCCACTAATGCCTCAATCAATAGTAACAAACCACAATCATGTCCGAAACCAAAACCCAAGAAAGAGAAGAAGAGAACCAAGACTACGAGTACGAAAGCGAGACGGAAACACCCTCCGAACAAACTGAAGACAAGCAACTGCAACGAGCCCCCTCACAACAACAACAACAACAACAAATGCAACCCGCACAACCACAACCACAACCCCAGCCCCAGCCCCAGCAACAACAACAACAGATGATTCCACCACGTCCCGAAGGCTACCGTCCGGCTGCGATCCGCGAATCGAGGATCAAAGATCGCCCACAGAAGGATATGGACAATAGTTTGAAGATCAAGATTGAGCTGGATCTGGAAGTCGAGGTACGTGTTCATCACAAGGAACAGTGTGAGATTATCGTCAGAGGGAAACGGAAAGACTGACTTTTGTGTGCACTGGTAGGTTGATCTTTACGCCCGTGTCAAGGGTGATGTGACGATCGGGTTGATGTGAATGAGGAATGTTTTTGATGACATTTCGTTATGATAGGATTTTATTACGCGAGTAGATTTGGGTGTGAACCGTTTTTGTAATGTTTCTGGCATGGCGCCGCTGGGGAATGGTGTTTGGGAAGCGAGTTTAGAATGCATATCCTTGGAATCAATAATTTCTTGATTGTGCATTTCTTTGTGTAGTATTGATGTGAACTGCGAAGTCATTTGCTATTCGATGTCATGAACGATGAATAGTGTCATCAAATTGAGTATTAACAAGCCCTTCATCAACAAAATCCACCTCAGCATTTATTATACGGATACACATTGAATTCTCAGTCAAACCTTTCTTGACTAAGCAGTCCTGATAGTCCAGAAGTATTGGTCTCAGACTAATCCAAATGTCACTTCCATAGCCTTTAAGCTTGTCAATAGGTCCCAGATTTCAATCTCATGTTCTCTAACATATTCAACCAGAGGTACTGCACTTGATATATGTAAGATTGAGTGTTAATACAAACCCCGGATTGTTATTTTCAGAATACAGGGCATAGCCGCATAGCATAAAAATCAACCTGAACATACACATAGAACATAACCAACACCCCTTTTAATCTATCACAGTTTCACTTCATAACCTTTCTCACGTCCAATTCTTATCATTCTCACAATTAGGACCTCCCATTCTTAGCCCTACCATGACCCTTGGGGGAGAAGACTACATTGCAGAAAATAGTATGGGAGTCAAAAGTGTGGAAGAAAACAGGATGTAGATTCAGGAGTATGGAGTTATCTACAGTATATGTGGATCACGCAGCTGGCCGCTGATTGCTGATCGCGGAACACTGGTATCTATGCCTAGGTCAATTGTGATCGTGAAATCTTTTGGAAAGACACTTTTATCTAAAAGAAACCGCGTTGCACGAGGATTTTGGGTCATACAGCGAATTAAAAATGGTAACGAGAAAAACGAACTTGACGGTGCTCCCGGGCTCGCGCTCTCTAATGTATACCTTATTACTCTGGTGGGTGTTCAATGCACCTATAAACGCGTATACGGCCCTATGTTTATTGGGTTCATATAAGCTATATACGCAACGAGGTATATAGATATAAAGATAGGGAAACAGATTGACATATAGAAATGGTGGCAGGGGGATTAAAAGATAGAGTAACAGAGAGAGAGAGATAGATAGAAATAGAAGAAACATGGAGAGGTGTAGAGAAGGGAGTAGGGGAGAAGGGAAACAGGTTCTGTTTTCACCAAGGGGGTTCCTACTAATAAGCACAAAACACATAACCACCACACTATAAGGATTACTTTTATACTCCAGAACCAACTAGTAGGTCACGTAGTAGATGTAAATGATCATTCTAGTTTAGTTATCTTTGTACACTCAATTGAATGGACTTAATATTATATGCTTCGAACTGTAACGTAAAACCTGAAAGTATAATCTACAAAAGGCCCGATAGATCAAGTGTGCCTTGCAACTCCGTCGCGAAGAACCCTACAAAGATGACTGTCTACACTTAACACCTCATTACACTTCTCTTTCCAATCTCGCACTCTGATATGCGAGGTTCCAAGTTCGTCAACTTACCGTACCTTCAAAAACCACGGAAATGTACTTTCGACCCATTCTCCTCCTCTGTCTAGCATCCGGCGTCGTCTGCGAATACTACTACCGAGCATCATGTAAGAATTCCCACGTAAGTCTCTTTCCTCCTTCCCTTCCCCTCCCCTTCCCTTCAACATCATCCCACCTCTTTTGTGGGTCTCGTCTCTAACTCCTCGCCGTCAGGGAACGTGGGATCAACAAGCCACCAAGACCGCGTGCGACATATACAGCTGCGCCGGCACATACTTCGAAGACGAAACGAAGAGGCCGTTTTGCAGTACAAAGGGGGGATTGATTGAGTCTGGCAAGGTGGGTGCAGATCTTTTTAAGGGGGGGTGTTGTGAGGTGGATGGGAAGCTGATGATGGTTAGTGGAATCGGTCTTGTGTTGTTGCTCGTGCTGCGGAGGGAACGGGTAATATAATTTGGAATTGAGGGGGGTGTGGATTATTTGGGAAAATGTGGGATAAGCAGACTTGAGAGGGGGATTATATACAGTACCTAATAGTGGGTGCCACGATACGGAGTTTAAAATGTCTGCTGTAGGCTGTAGCAAGGATTTTCTTTCACCCCGCTTGTCATTGATTTTCTGCGAGAGCCGATGTTGAAACACTGGCTATTTACCCTTTTGCTCGTTCAAATTAGCTCATTTAGCAGTAAGAGAGGCGGGCATTACTCTGTATACGCTATTAAAAGTCGTTATACCTAAAGTCTAGAACAACTTTATTAATTATTCTAAACTATTTATAGAATTGCTTTGGTTATATAAGGTCTTTAGGATAATATTTTATAATTCAGGTGTATATAGAGCAATGCTTGCCTCTTGTACAAATACAAATAGCCAGTCATTCTCAGCTACTAAATAGCAAGCTCATTCTCACTTTCCCACTCGCAACAATCGATAGCAAGAAACTAGAAAAAAGAATAAAATCCCTGCCTTAGTTCCGAAAGGAGTGACAACTTGCCCCTCCAGTCTATTACCATCCATAAAACCAAACGTAACAAATCAAACTCCCTTTCCCCCCAAGCTCTTCCCACCTCTATGAAACAATTTTCAGACCAGAATCCCATCCAAAATTACCAAGTACTTTTACGCATTCCATAGAAACCCCTTTACCCACCGATTCAAGATGAGAGAAAGGACCTAGGAGCCAAAAACCCCAACTCGAAACACCTCCAACCACCAATAAAGAACACAAAAACAAACCCAAACCCCCACTTCTCAAACTCCCAACAAGCATACACATTCCAAACCAACCTGCAAAATCCCCCATCGCTCTTATCCTTTCCAAGCTCTACGATAACGAATTCTGACCTTCACCCCCTTCTTCTAGCGGCAATTCACCTAGGATAAAGAGAGTAAAGTAGAAGCTAATGTATCACAAGGTGAAAGTGTAGTACCATTCACCTCAACAAAACTATTGATTTCCTTATAAAAACTCACAAAGCGTCCTGGCTTCTATTTAGCTATGGAGTAAGTATACCCACACGTACTCGTGCTAATTTATTCTTTATATTCTCTCATTGAATCTTAGATATCCCCGAATATACCACACCACATATACTACCAATACAACTAAAACTTTCCAAATGAGAGTACCGCACCAGTCATCAAACCCCTCCCTTTACATCCACATCCACATCCCCTTCCCCCTTTCCCACCTTCCCACCTTCCCTTCTCCCGCCCTCCCCCACCCAAAAGAACGTATACCCCGCAAATTCACTAGTCCCCCAACTATCCCTACTATTCACTATATTCACCCTCTCTTTCTTCCCTCTTCTACCCCAAATCTCACCCCTTTATCTTCACGCCAAATCCCTGAACCATGAATAACTCCCTCCCCACGAAACAAAATTTCTCACTTTCCCCTACTATCTCTTTTAAGAGAAGACGGTAAAGAGGCTAAAGGATATTTAGACTCTTACTCTCCCCTATTACTTAGTTATTTACTTACTTACTTACTTATTCTACTATACAAGTAAGTTTTACCTCCTATCCTATTCCCTAATTACACGTCTTGCCCTATAAGAATATAAACCTATTACTATAAAAAACACATTGTAAAGTAGATCAAGTATAGTACTATACTGTACGTATGAATAATTTACACCAGAAACATAGATACTATAGCAAAGAAAAGAAAAGAAAAGAAAAGTGTACGCCAAAAGCTCGAACTCAAGCTGAAGGGTTGCGCATCTAGCAAACGTCCTATCCCCCATCTACACCTCAAAAGTTTGAGAGAAGTTTGAAAAAAAATTGAGATTTTAACGGGTTCTACCGTACTAATTGGATTACAAAATAACATTCCTCGTTAAGATAACATGCGTATATCGTATATGGTTCTAGAAGTTCGTAGGATCAGTATCTTATAATTCTAACCAATTAGAGGGCTAGAATCTAAAATCGACACTTTTATATTAATCTTTCTACGCTTACTTTAGCACCACCACATACTCTAAAAGACTCGGGATTTCAGAGCTAAACTCGCAAAAGTATATTCAATAATCGTTACATAAAAAAGTAGGATATACTTCTGAAACTATTCCTATTTACCCTCCTATCACTCGCTTAATTAATCTATGACCAACCCTCTATAGCTACTTAGACCGATTTCAGGACCTATTCCTCGTCTTATTCTTCCTACAAGAATGTACCTAAATCATGAATATAGAATAGGCTTAAATAATTAGAAGATTAGATAAGGTTAGAGGTAAAACATAAAGACTAGGAGTAGCGGGAAATATAAACCCTAAAAAAGTAGGGCAAAATTAATAATTAAGATATTACTTTTTTTAGCCTATAAGGTTTATATTGGTCCCTGGACAGACTTTTTATATGTAATATGGTATCTTGTAAACCAATAAATACGGTACTCTTCACTCGTGGAATGGAGAGTTAGTCCGGTTGTATGTATATGGTATGTTTTACCTACTTGTTTGTTTGATCCTTTTAATGGTGATATTCTAGATGGACTGTATTTTATTGTATAGTACAGGTATGAATTATAGATACAGCTACAACTACAGCTATGGCAAAATCTCCATATCAGTCGCTGGTTCGTAAGCGATGAGATGTTTAGCCGTATTGGGAATATCTCTATCGTGATGGACTTGTTCTCTATGGGCGTCCTTTTAGAAATTAGCATGGTCCTTACACACACACAACCCCCCTCACACATCCCCCTCCCCCCCGGAAACCCCATCCACTCAGGAAAAAAGAAAAGAAAAGAGAACCTACCAAATTCCCACGATAACACTCTTCCGAGCAAAAAAAGCTCACCACCTCATGAATCTCACAATCATAACAAATCCCACAAACATCCGTACTATCGACCCTACTCTCCCCCCCAGGCCCAATCGCAGGATAATAAGTACAACTCCTCCCCATACAACACAAATGCTCTTGCTTCTCATGATCCGCAAAGTCCTCTTCGGCATGCTCGACAGAACAATAATAGATGGGTCCCCGTCTCCTGCCTTTGCGTTCAAGCCACTCGCAGATGGCGCACTCGATGATCTCCTCGTTGGAGATGTTGATGCTGTCCAGCGGACACTCTTCGAGGTTGCAACTCACGTAGCGAGGCGTGAGTTCGCGGTCGTGGATGCGTTGTTCCTTTTCGGCTTTTTTGGCTTTGGCTTTGACGTGGGCGGAGAAGGCCATTTGGAGTTCGTCCATTTCTTGCTGCAGGGCGGAGACTTTGCTGGCTTGGGTGTCGGAGGCTTCTTTTTTCATGGCTTTGACGACTTCGTCGTGGGGAGTGAGACTTTCGAAGACGCGGGCGTATTTGTTTTTGAAGTTCTTTTGCTGAGGCGTGTCTTCAGGTTCGATTTTGCAGTAGAAATTGATGTATGCTTGAGCGCGTTGCGTGGGATTCCTCGCGCCCTGCAGAGATTTGATGAATTCCGCTGTGCCGGGGACCTTGGAATACTGAAGCTGGGATTCGGTGTAGTACTTGATGGTGTCTTGAATATCGCGACCGTTTCGCAACATGTTTCCTGTTGCGGATTTATACTTGCTGATATCGGCGTCGTCACGCGGCTGAGTGGCACAGATATCATTCTTAAGATGTTCACGTAAGACGCTCTGGAAGATGCGATGCATCTCTTTCAACTGTGGTCCTTCTGCATCATTAAAGACCTTATCCAGATCTTCTTTCTCGCGGCCTCGACCAGAGGTCCACGGTGCGTTCGCCTGGTAGAAGTCATAGTAGGCCTCGGCAACGCGACGATTCTTGGTTTTGCATCGCGTGCAGTTGGGAGGTCCCGAGTGAGCTGGGGCATGGGGTGACGCGTAGAAGTTTCGAATGGATTTGAGTTTCGATTCGAGTTCTTCTTTTGCGCGTTGAAATTGAGCTGCTTGACTGACTCTCTCATCGAGTGAGTAGGGAAAGGTTGCGTGGTTGAAATCAACGCCCGGGCGAGATCGTTGGCTGTACTCGATGCCCCTGAGTACATTAGCAAGAGATTCCTCATTCATTCTATTTTGTTGTAGCGAGAGTGAGAAGAGCCATAGAGAAAGGGGGATGGATGTATGTAAATATCACGTGTAACCAATGATAGCGAACGAGTAGGGTTGTGATGGAAAGAGAGAAACCTACTCCATATGTCCTGTCCCTGTCTTGCTCGGTTGAGATTGACTTTGAAATTACTGTATAGGTTCATCAATGTCAATTATATGCCATCGATCTCCAATTCCAATAGCACAACTATAATTAGAAATCGCTTGTATGTCGTTTAATGCTGTCATGAGTAGAAGGCACCCGCATCTTCCAGATTGGCTACAATTCCCGGGGTACTCGAGTAACCACTAGCGTGTATTCTTATCTGATCCGTCGGGGCCGGGGAAACATTCTTCCAGATCTTCCGCCTTCATCAATCCTCTTCGCAAGTCAACACAATCCATCCACCCATCAACAAGAATCTCAAGATGGTACGTTCCAAACCAATCTAACCCTGTTCCTTCTGTGCACTAAAAATCCTCTTCCATAGGCCGATAAACTCCGCGCCCAACAACAACTCGAGCAGCTCCAAGCACGCTACGTCGGCACAGGGCACGCCGACACCACCAAATTCGAGTGGTCCTCCAACATCCAGCGAGACAGCTACGCCAGTTATGTCGGCCATCCTCCTCTACTGAGCTACATGGCCATAGGGATGGGAGAATGCAGGGAGAAGGTTCGAGGGCAGATGATTGAGGTATGTAGCTCTTCATTTTGGGAATGCGCCTGCGCTTATAAGGATGTAGAAAATGGTTCAACCGGTAGGAAAACCGCCGGAGGTTCAGGATTGATAGAAAGTATGGTTAGAGCCAGCTTTCTTTCACAGATACTCCGTACAACGGTGTCCTCAACTTTTATACAGAAAGGCGCAAGCGCTGGCACGGTCGAGAGTTGGGAGTTGGCAATGGCATCTATTGGCCTTGAAACACAATCTGCGAATACGTAGAGGAAAATCAGGGTATACATCAAAAGAGAACGGCAGGAAATGTTCTTGCAAGAAAAGCTGCAATGCGCCTTATGCGCAAAGTACCAAGGACAAGTCGAAAATATCATTTCTCAATTACCATCCCCCCTTCTTCTGCGAGAAGGGCCAGCTCTACCATTTGCTTCCTCAACTGGCGCCGCCTCTACTCCATTGGCTTCAGTGGCTTCAGTGCTTCGAACCTCCATCCCCAGACTTCTCTGTAGCCTTTTATCAAGATCCTCGGGCGCATCGTCGCCCCAGACCGTCTTCACAAACCCAGAAATACCCATATTGCCAATCTCGACTTTTCCTCTTGGTCCAACTCTCCATTCGATTTGTTCCTCGCCGTCCGCCTGTCTGTCATTAAACTTCCAAATGTATCCGTGTTTCATCATTTTAGCCAGCACCACAGTGGTCTTGTCAATAGGTGTATTTTCTTCCACGTTCAGTCGTCGTAGAAATCTCATGAATTTGTGATCCGCGACTGCTTCATTTGGGTTCATGGAGATGTATGAGACGATGACTGTGCATAGACCCACGTACGCGGCCTCCTCTTCCTCGCTTTCAATGAGGGAGGGTGCAATGATTTCGGGAACTCGGTATGCGATGGGTAATGTGGTGATGAGGATGTATGAGGATGTCGCTGCCTTGGCTGTGCGTTTGGCTTTTGAGGCCGCTGTGAGGGGTTAGAATGAGCATGAAGAATAGAGAGTACCGCGTAAAGAAAGCACCTCTCTTGTCCTTCAATGAAACCTTTTCCCGTCCAGGCAACTCCACCATCTCCATCCCAAATTTACTTCTCAGTATCTTCTGCGCCGCCTCAAAAACACGCTTAAAGGAGCCAACTTTCTTGTTGTTACCCAGAACTAACATATTTAGTATTTGCGCATCTCATTCTTGGAATGATTCCTACTAACCTCTCTCCGAAATACCCGTCCTCTTGATGGGAAGACGTTGAAATTCACACGCCAGCGCATATCGAACAAGTTTCTTGACTACTTGATCCTGACTATCGGCCTCACCATTACCACCGGCGTCCACCTCCTCGCCTTCCTCAGCCTCTTCGCTTTCATCGTCAGAATCTGCGGCTTGTACCCGGCCTCTTGCGCGTTGGGTTGGGCGTTCATCTTCTTCTTCCGATTCTTCTTCAAGCTAGGGAATGTTAGTGGTTGGGCGGGATCATGGGAGGAGAGCAAACAACTTGACGGCGTCTTCGTGAAGGCATTTGGGGATTGTGTATGGATTTAGAAGTAGGTGCAGGTATTATGAATTGTATGAAGGGTGTACTGTACAATTGTGCAAATTTGGGAATGAGGGGTTGAGGTTGGGGTTGGGTTGGATGAAGTAGCTTGATCAATGGCCTTAGGGGAAGCGGGGGAATGCGAAGAGGAAGACGCGCGCGTTTGGTTTGGAAGTCTCGCGAAAGCACGAGGTTTCCAGCAAGCAGGCACGTGGCAGGGCACCTGCTTTCCAGGGAATCCATTCCATTGGTCTGTGCAGGTGAGGTGTCTGTGGGTGAGCGGGTGGTGAGAAAGTTGGAGCCCACATAAAGGCCCGGAACTCTACCGATAAGGCCGGAGCTCTCCCGAAAAGCCCGCCAAAATATTTCTGGGAGCATACTCTACTCAGCGCACTCCGTATCGAGTACCAGTACGGACTGAGTATTACTTTGGGGTGCGGCACAACACCACCATAAATATCGATCCCATGCTTCGGAAAGCACTCCCTCCCAGATGGAAGAAGCAGTCGCCGTCGCCGTCGCCGTCGCACATATGCCTCAGTTGCCAGCGGCGTCTGGCGAGGCCAGTCAATATATCTTCATCCTATGCCTATGCGCCAAAGTCATTATATTCGACAGACTCAAATCCTGACCCGGATACCGAATCGAGTACGAGATCCACGATGCTAGAAGAGCCGACCTCAACCTCAACCTCCACCTCAACCTCCGCCTACGTCGCCACCTCAAATTCGAGTAGTAATCATAATGATACCAATCCTTCGCCCAATGTAAAGAGGAGGCTCGTTCCTCTGATAGCCAGCCCCTCGAGATCACGCTGGTCAAATCAGGCCGAATTCGCGCTGAATCCGAACGCCAGGACTTACAAAATGCTGGAAGAGCCCACGGGCAATATATTTGGCCAGCGAATGCTGAAGTACAAGGAGACGGAAGAACTCGATACCAAAACATTTGGGGAGCCGTCCAAGATTATTGTCCTTCGACAATCCAAAATCAAGAAGTATGCTTGGGAGGAAACCAGGAATACCATGGGGGAGCACCTCGGTGGAAGTAAGGAGCCGGTGGATCTGGATTCATACATATTAGATAGACTGGATGCCGAGAGAGGTCTGCCGAGCGTGAAAGAGGTGGCAGACAACATCGAAAACTTCAAGCCGAAGAAAGGCGAAGAGCCACGGGATCGGGAACAATGGAATCATCTGATCCAACAAATACAGGAATCCTTTACGACGCCTCAGCTCCTGGAGTATATAGAGTATTACAAGGGGGAAAATATTTCGGAATTGGACCCCGCGGCGACCACAAAAGCCATCTCCTCCAGTCAGGAGGAGGAGGCAAAGATTCTACGGCAAAGTCCCTGGGTGACGGAACTATTTAATACTGACGAGTATTTCGATAGCGGATCCCAGTTACGTGGCTATGCTTTAGCCTCGCATACAAGCAAACAGAAGGTCGTCATTCGACTGCTGAGGGAATGCTGGGAATTGGTTCTGCCGGATGTGGAAACTTCAATAGGTTCAGTGGAAATCGCAATTCGACCGCATCACTTGGAGCTTTTGTTGAGTAAGGCACTACTCAACTTCTTGAGATGATTGCTAATGGTGGTGTCAAGGATCCGATCTATTCCCCTTATTAAAAGAAGGCCTTGGACGTGCTGGCGAGGACATTGAAACGTTCCCCTCAACAGGGGTTATAAAAATTACAACCACTCGGAGGCGGTACAAGCCTGTCATAAAGCGAATCGAGTCGGAATTGAAAAACATTCGGATTTTGCCAATATCACTCTCGGATTTGTTGCCCTCTTGCCAGAGTGGTGGAAAACTGAGTGTCGATAAGATACAAGAATGGGCTGCTTCGCAATTCGACGATGAGGCACTTCTTGAAATAAGTCGTCTAACCGATACCAAAATAACAAAAATGCCGCAGGGCACATCACTGGCAAAGCGACAGGTAGAAGTCCCTTTCTTTTCTAATTGCATCACTGACCTTCTCAGGTTCCAATTTCTATAGCGTGTCTCTTAACTCCTACCAATCCTTGGAAATTTACTCGCGCGCAACAAGCTCGCCGTCTCCTTTTGTCTTCTTGTAATCTTACATTCAGAACTCAACGGTCACTAGGGTGTAGATCATTACCAGAAAACCAACCCGGTTCTTTTGTCGAATATGGTCTGGACACAGGATTACCTTGGCGAGAAAGACTTCGAAAATGGACCAGATTCTCAGCACCAATTGGGAAAGATAACGACAGTGAAGTATCACGTGAAGTCTTCCTCTTTCAAAATCCCAAGGAGCATGCCTCAATTGATAAGGCCAAAGATGGAGACGATCAACCAAGTACCGTTTCCAAATCTGCTCCTAAATCAGGTGCTGAAGGCGGTGGATCCTTGCTGGGTAGTGACTACTGGAGCGATCAGTATAGCAATACCTCCGAGGCTATTCTAGGGGCTGTTCTGCATACCAATCCAAACTCTCTTGATGGCGTGCCGAAAGCCCCTGTAGGTTCATCAGAGATTATTCATGCATTCAGCCCAACTCTACCAACTATAACGAAACTTATCCAGAATATGAAGAAACCCCGAGATACCAGCAACGATAGTCTTGTTCTACGCTTTCAACCCAATCCCTTTTTCGTGGATCCGGTCACCAACAAGACTGTTGGAGCTGATGTAGTGTCCGCTTTTCCTCCACTTGAAATGGTTTTCGACGCTGTACCAAATCATAATGCTGACTACTTCGCTCCCAAAGACCTCTTCTTGAGATCGGTGGATGCTGTCGTGGAAGAGAAATTCACTGATATCATGCTCCCAGACCAAGCTGTTGATGTCCGTTTGAAACAGAGAAGAACCAGTCGGCTGCGCTCGAGGAAACTCGCCATGCCACAAATTACAGAATACCTCCAGTTCAGTACTCTCCAAGCTGGACCGCGACGATTAGACCTCCCCCCAACACTGACAATGCCCATCGCTAAACACCTCTGCAACCTTCCCGCCCTCGCAAAATTGAATCGCAACCCTGAAGACGAAATCCACCAAGTCGAATACATATTCGTCGATCGCCAGTTCCGAACTGGGATTTCGCTCTTATACAATAATTGGCGAGTCGCGTATACATACATCAACGCCGGTACCGATGGCAAACGCAGTGAACTCACCATAAAACCGATCAATAGTGGTACCCATGCTACTAAACAGGAGTACATCAATACCGTTTTTGAGTTGGCCGAGTCGTTTGGGAAATCGGCGTTTAGTGTGAGGAGGGTGATGGAGAATGAGGAGACGGCGAAGCTGGTTAAGTTTGTTACGATTAAGGAGGAAAAGGAGGGTCCTATGCCGACTATGCCCAAGTATACGGCTTTTAGGCCAAGGGACTATGTGAAAGATGGGCGAGAGGAGAGTACTGAGAATTAGGTCGCGGGCTTTAAGTAGTAGATGACTCGCGAAGATGTGGATTCGGTGGTGGGCGGGTTTCAAGTTACTTGTTTGGGTAGACAGTATTGAAAGTGCTGAGACTGCAGATACCGAAGGTTTTGGTGTCGAGGGCGAACGCAGTGAAGCGGACGCCAGTTTAAAATCCGAGAACGAGAGTTCTAAGGTGTCGAGCATAGAGTGCTGACGCGGAAATGCGAGTCTTCGAGGAAAGAGGGAGATATCACGAAGTGATGATCATGACGCTACGCTACTCACTCACGCTGTGTTACGGTAACTTGATCTGTTGTGTAGATTTAGTGATGGAAGGATACCTTGTAAAGAGGGCTTGGTGGTAGTTGGTCGATGAGATGATTATGTATGTGTACAGTATAGATATGTAGGAATAGAAAAATGAGGTTGGGGTTTATGGAGATGTATGAGTGGTTGATCGATTGGTTGATTGATTGATGTGATATGATATGATATGATACCTGGAGATCATGCTCTTTTCTTTTATTATCACCATTATTCCTTTTTAGGAGAGAGAGAGAGAGAACGTCCGGGTCTAGGAGAGAGAGAATATAGCCTACCCTGTCCATTTACTTATTGCTTAAAGATAAAAATGAAGAAGGATTTACTACTGTAATACCATATCTTTAACTATAGTAAGCGACATCATGATATAGTAAAAGGAAAACCAATCTTAAGTAGCTACTGATTAGAATATAACTCCCACGCCTACCTACTTCTTCATATATCTGTTTGATTTGTTTCAGGGGCTTGGGTTTTAAAAGAAGTAAGTGTTGTACTCGTATTTTGGTTAGTACAGTACCTTATAACCCTATAAGCCTGGGGAATCTACGAGGTCACGAGACTGCCTAACATTAGGTGGAGGGGGTACGAGAGGAACGGGGGGATAGGTTTTGTTGCTGTGGTGAGGTGAGGTGAGGTGAGGTGGGGAGATTTATGTATATGATTTTTATTTTGTTTTGGTTCTTGTTTGGGGAGTGAGAATCTGTCAATCTGTATGTATTTTACATTCAAACTGGTTTCTGATTCGGTTTTTGACGATGGATCTTCTTCGTCCATTTCATTCTGAATTCTGCTATAAAACCACAAGTAAACTGGTCTATCAATCCCTTAAATTTATAACGGTGTGCAGCTTTAGTTTTTTTTAATATGAATAAAGCAAGGGTTTCCGTTGATTTAATAAATAAAATTGTTTGAGTTGTAACCTTGGAGATTTTATGGAAGTTGCTGATACTGGGGTAAGGCGGAAAGGCGGCATGGGGACGTGGGGTGGATAGACTGTAGTGAGGTAAGGTGGGGAGACTTGTGTGTGTTATTTACTTGGGAACTTGGTGCTGATTCAGTCTTTAATTCTAGACCTTCTTCAGTCCCTCTATTCTACAGTACTATTGAATTCACAATGACAGAAGTAATCCATCAATCCCCCGCATACGCAGGTGCAGCCCCTCGGAAGGCCCCAGCATCACGACAAAGTTGATCCCACTATTTCACGCACACATGTTAGCCTTCACATTTCCATCTATCCTTTCACCACGCTAATAAGAATACCCGTCCCTCCTTCGCTCTACTACGGAACTCTTATAAAGAATGAAAAAGTGAGAAAATGTAATCTTACCTTCTTCGGCTCAAGATTAAAACTCATACTCGAACAGACGGGTTTAGGTTCTCCTTCTATCTCGTTTTGGTCCCCGGGTACGAATGTGGCGTCCCCGCCGTAGGCGGTGCAGGCTTTTTCGGTGGTTGTTGCGTCGAAGGTTCCCTGTTTTTACAGTATTATTTAGATTGGTTTGGTTTTGGATTTTTGGGATGGGGTCAGGAAGAGAATAGAGAAGGGAGATAGAGGGAGATGGGGGAAGTAAAGACATACCGCCGCGTTTTTGCATGTTGTTAAAAAGAATCCGACACGTCCCGGTGGTGGGGTTTGTAGCTGGCCGTAGACGTGGACTGCTAAGGTGAGGATGAGGAGAGGTTGGAGATGCATTTTGTGAGTGCTTTATCTGGTATGCTTGGAGTGAAGGACGAAAAAATAGGGTGACACTGTTGTATGGGAAAGAGACTGGGGTGATGATCTGTGATACATGATGATAAGGTGGGTTAATATACTTGACTATGTAATATTATGCTTGTAAATTGTGTTTCTTGGTTTTATTACGAGTCTTGCAGGTGCAAACATGTCCCCTACAGGATGATCGGAGGAGGGGTTTCGTAAAAACCATCCCCCTCCTAAAAGAAACTTGTTTCGTGCAAAGTGGGTACACGTTATGGTTCGTAGGGGAGGCAGTGTATTCTAGTTTTTACTAGGTAATTAAACTGGACGCAGTCGAGTTTGTTTGGTGGGCTAACTTGTTTACTAATATTAAAGTATACTATAGTTAGCTTAATTTTGATTGGCTAGAAAGAATAGGCTTTGTTAGGGCCTACAGAATTTAGCTACTTTGCACCGAATGACCTTTCTTTTACGGGAGGGGTTAGTAGGTAAGGTTTTCAAGTAATTATAGCGAGATTAAGAATATATTAACTCGTGTCAATAACGTGACTAGGTAACCGAAGATACCTTATTTCAAAAGGTACGAGCGGTAAAATCTAAGATCTAGTACTCTTTTTATAGTATAAATAATCACGCTACTAAAGTCGACGATTGGGACTTTTGGATAATGGTGGGAATAAGAAAATAACTCGGTATACTTGTTATGTTTCATCTTCCAAAAAAAAAAGAATGTAAAAGGGACTATCTAGTTCTACGGCCTTCATTGATGACCCTACTCGCCTTCCCCTGCTTTCAACTACTCTATCCGTCGTGACGTACGTCCAGCTTTAACCACCTACTCCTCTTGTAGCACCATACGTCTTGCAGGAAGTGTCCCACTGTCATCACAAATTAGCTCCCACATCGTACAACTAAAACAAGAAAACCCATCTGGCTTATTTTGAACATACAACTTCAGGTACAATATCGGTCCCAGAACTCTTGCAGAAAGGCGTTCCGTCGGGGTCTGGTTGTGAGGGTTAGAACCCTTGACAAGTGCTCGGGCCATGCCCTCGCTTAGCACTGGCCATTACCCCAGTGCCAAGATAGAACCTTCTGTTCTATTCTATTCTGTTCTATTCTTTCGACATTATACAAGTGCTAAGTAGTTTGTTAGAATATTGCAGAAGCTCTTCCTCTGTCTATATATAGAGGAAGAGCTCACATGTATGTAGTCTTCACGCACTTCTTAATTGAATATTTGAAACCACACCTTTGAGTTGTTCGAGGTCTGGCCTCTCACACTGGTGTGTATTTGCAATCGGAACAGCCGTTGAATACGTAATTTAAGCAAGCTTTTTTGGTGGCTTCTTCGTTCGGTGTTTTCTATCGGCACACATCAGATACCGTTTTACACATAACAAGTAATGTTTCTCAGAGCGAGTAGTAGGCAAGGAGGAAAGACATACATCTATTCGACATTGTGCTGTTACGTATTTGAATGTTGTAGCTGCATGGGCATGCATCGCCAAAGCGGCGAAACAGATAAGATTTTGTAGACGCATATTCGGAGATTTCTTGTTGTGAAAACAATTTGTGAAGGCCAATACGGTGGTGGTAGAAAGGCGCTGGTCAATAGATATATATACCTCTGCTACCCTTGCGGAGGTTCTCTTTTACTTCGTCCTTAGTGAAATAAATATAACCTCTTCAGGGGTTCTTGCCCTGTCGCCCGGCTTAGCCACCATAGAAAACTTAAATTTGTTTTGCCAGGGGCAAAGTACGAAGTACGAGCAACAAATAGATTGATTTCGCGTGATGAGGTAAGGGTATGTTAGGCAGAGGCTTTGCCCACGTAGTACCAGTGATTATATACCGGTAGTTACTTTACACGCGAAAAGGTTTTTTTGTAACGGACCGATTCTTTTACAAACTTAATACGGAGAGCAGTCTGAGCAGATCAGTATCGAGCTCGAGACTTACAATTATCACAAAGTAGTGTGGTCTGCTTAGCTTTTTCTTAGTGATCAAAAGGAGGTGCTAGTAAATATCTATGCAACTAAATTGAGAGAGAATAACAAAGACGTAGGCCGGTGAGATGATGATGACTATTAAGCCTGTGTAATGATATGCCTTCCGATGAGAAACTATAGTTTCGGGGTTTCGGACTTTGATGATTCAGAAAAATAAAGTTTCATGTATTTAAAGGAACGACTGATATTCTTGTATCCGGCGGTCCAAGTGTACACTTTGTAAATCGCAAAAGTCACATATTTTCTTCTACTTAAGGGGGTGAACAGTTAAAGCTGGATACTGTTGCTAATCATAGTATGTCTCGGCCCCGATTTTTAGCTAAAATAGCGAATCAAAGACTTATATCTGGCCGATATAGACTTTTCTCACATATGTTCTACGTGACAGTGTCTAGCATTGACTGTCCACCCCCTTTATATACAGTACTTAGGTTGCCGTAATAGTAGAGTTGGTTGTGGGTAGTTCACGAATTTGAGCGACCCTTTTTTTTTCTACCACCTACATTCTCATATAGTGTGTCTATCGCTGCGTCGCTGTATCGATATATCTCTCCAGATGGTCTAGCTAGGAACTGACTCCTGTTAAAGTACCAGCATCTCTGCAAAATTGTCCCCGCCGCTGTAAAATCACGTAATTCGCCCTTCTTGCACATCGAATTCTTCAAGTAGATATTCTCATTTTTCTACAGTATGCGTACAGACGTATGTTATGTTCATGAATATAATATCTTAGAAGTTTATTGATGAACGGACTAGTTCTTCTTGGAACTTCAATTCTTGGGACGGACGATGTTTCATACGTATGTAATGGCATTTCATCCCGATTCTATAGCGCCACAGCCTTATTCTTGTGAGTTCGTTTGATGCAGTACAATCGTTCTCGTTGTCCTAAACAGAAGAATTCTTCGGGGGTTTTCACTGATTTGATTACATGGAAGTAGCATCATTCAGGTACAAAACACTGCATTTTCAACTTCTAGGCAAGGGATTGTATTCTAAGTCCTGCGGGAACTTCTGCAGAGGGATTTTCTTCTTGAACTTTAGCCTCCTTCGATATTATATCCCACAAGCTCCCTCTAACATTTCCCGCATGATTCACCTCAGGTCGGGAAAGAAGTAGCACTCTCTCCGTCCTTTTAGCCACCAACTGCTCCGTTACCAAGAGCCTTGCAAAGCTCGCCCCACTATAAGGAATCAAGCAATTAGCATCCAGTTCATCTCAGGTTCGAAGAAAGGGGGATATAATTACCTGAACATCATTGATCAGCTGCCTATCGCTGCTGCAACGCGGCCTTGGTGGTCCACCATTTCCGCTTCCATCTATCACCATCTCAAATGTACAATCGGTGCAGTTGAAGGTGGATTTGGCATTGCTACATGCAGTCTTAGTATTTGCCTCATGCAGGCTATTCTATGCAAGGTGTTAGATATATTTGATCATTATATATTTGGAAGAAGAGGGAGAGGAAAAGGTGGATTGGAGTAATGCTGCCTTTCGTTGATTGGATGTGTGAGGCACTTACATCGGCGTTTTTGCAAGATGCAAGTACGTATTTGATGGCATTAATGCCATTTACCATACTGATAAGGACGAGAATACTTTGGAATTTCATTTTGTTCTTGTATCTGTTTGATGCTGTGCTTGTGGGAACGAGATGTAGATATACTTTCAATTCGTACCTCGGATCAGGAGGTCTAAATAAGAGGTTTGGCAGCATCGTCTTGTATCAGATGGATACTATTCTTGGTTGGCATGGTTTAGGTTGCAACTGAAAGTATAAATCATGAACAGGCCGATATGCCACTTTGGCTGTTACTTGCAACGCACGTCACTTTTGACAGTGCATTAATGATAAAACCATTTGCCACCACTGCGCCTCGCTTCCTTAGCTTATAGAACCGGCAGGGAGGAGCCTATTTCTCGAAGTTTACGGAGTAGCTCGCGTAGCATGTAAGATTACCGTAACTCGGATTCTGCTTGGCATGTACCGTAACTCGGTTTCCACGGTACATACGAAATCCACGGACGAGTAAAACAGCTTAAGAGTGTCAATCTTGGCGTGAGAAAATTACAATTCGCCATAAACTCATAAAACGAACCCTAACTCGGTATATTCCGCACCTATTCCGTAAGAAATTTAAGGTGCACATATACTCGTCGGGTTCATAAGTCTGAATCACCTAACGCCGAAATCATTTCTACTACTACCTAAAATCTCTACAACCCTCAATATTAATTATACTTACGTACCTAAATCAAGCACCTAGTAGTTGTTAGAGGATGCGTATATAGTAGCTTTAGTTACATTTAGGAGTTGTGTCCTGTAAATTTTAGTTGTAGAAGTAACATCGGCGTTAGGTGATTCAGACTTATGAACCCGACGAGTTATTTTATACATTAAGATATTATATCATGTCGTCCCAGGTAAAATCGAAGTATCTCATCCAGGAATATCGATTTTGCAGCCTCGCTACCCTGAAAAGGTTGTATATCGAGAGCAATCTCGTCTGAGGTCCAGCAAGCTTACAATCTGATGATTACTAGTCTCCTGAGAAATGTGCTCTGCAACCTTCGCACAAGTAAGTATACCTCGCAGAGAGCTTGGAAACATCAGACTATAGCCATCATCTTTAACCGGTACAAGGTTGTTTTGAAGACAAGCTGACACCGGTAGTCACATGTACTGTATAGTGCCGGTGAAACTTTAAATTTTTAAATTCGAGTTGCTACCATAGTCAAGAGTTCCATGCCTGGACTTGGTTTGATCTCCGTGGTCACGTGAAATAACAGTATAAGGTATTTATAAATTACCGGTAATCGAATGTCTGTAGTTAATTAGCTATATAATTAGATCCTCGAGGCAAGTATAAGTAACTCGAGATATCTACTAATGTTCTTATATATTATTAAATTACGTAAGATAAAATTCACGTAATATAAAATCACATTCTAGAAATTTAGGGCAAGAATTTTAAAAACAGAATACATTTAAGTTGATACTGAAAAATACCTTCCAAATCCATTTAACTTGAAAAACACACACGAAGAGGCGAACCAATAGCTTACTTAACTAATTCATTATATAGCCCAGATCTACAAAATTCTTCTTTACCCCACTTTGAAAAGCCCTTCGCAAAACCCCGATAGAAATTCTCCTAAACCAACAAAAAGATACGCACCACAAGCCTTTGCTGTTTAGAAGAAACAAGAACGATTATGGGGAGAAAAAGAAATAGTAGAAATTCCATACCAGGGAGTCGAACCCTGCGCTACCGCGATCCAATCATAGAATGAGAGGCGGAAATGTTACCGATACACCAGTATGGATGGTTTTCATCCGGGAAAGTCGTGTTTCTGTGGGATGATTTCCGGGCTCTTATTTAATACTAGAATGATTTTAAGTAAGACTTGGTTTGTGGGTGAAAACTTTTGGAGGGGTAAGAGGTGGGGCCTTGGTAGTAGTGTTTAGTATATCCCCTCCTTTCCTTACCTTTCCTGAGCCTCTGCGAAGGAGTAGGAGAGCTATGTAAATCGCTAGTAAAGGAGAGAATATTAAAAGGTTCTTTTACTAGATAGGAATAGAAAGTATAGATTAGGAGAGGAGTAGGAAGGAGAGGCTAAAATAGGGTTTAAAAATAAGATACTAAGGTCCCGGGAAATAATAACCCCCTTATACGTTAATAGGTTTTATACTTCTTACTAAAGTATAGGCGGGTTCTTAGTTATATCTAGAATCGTATTTCTATTAGAGAACTAGGGTATAATATAGAAAGAATAAGCTAGAATAGAGAGAGAAGCTAGCTAGGAGGCGAGTAGAGCTCTAATATAGAGCTTTCTATTAGTATAGATATATTCGGAATAGAACTAGTACCTTCTATAGAATATACTAGTACTAGATCGTAGAGCTAAGAGTACTTATATTATAATAGTTTCCATTTAATTTCTCTAGTATTCTAATAAGAATAAAGAGTTCTAATTAATTAAAAGTAAAATAAAGGTTTAACTTATATAATTTAATAATAGAAAAAAAGATATTAACTAAAATACTTCTTAATATATATCCCTTTTATACTCTATTTTCTACTATTTATAAAAGACCTGTTAAAAGAGAAGCAAAAAGTAACGTTCGGTAAATAGAATAGGTTCTATAGAATTCTAGCGATTCTATTCTATATAAAATAATTCTAGAGTACCTTTAAAAAGAAATTGAATATTCTATTAAAAAGGCTCTAGAATTCTATAAAAAAAAACAGCATTCTAGTATATGTAATAACTAATTAAAGAGTAGGATTTAAAAGAAGTAAATGTTAGTTAACTATAAATCTATACTTAATTATTCTTAACTATAATTACATTAATCTCTTTATTACTTAATTCCTTTAAAACTCTTTAGGAATAATACTCTAGTCTCAAAAGTATATAATCTACCTAACCTTCTCGCTACTTAGGTTTAATCTATCCTTTATAATAATCCGGCCTCTATTAAAAAAAACTCGCTTAGATAATACTAAGGCTCTCTATCTACTTTAGAAAGTATATCCCTTCCAGACACCAGAGTTGCAAAAAAAACGTGCACTTGAAGTAGAGACAGGTGGATACGATAACTGGGTCAAATTGAGGCTCAAATGCTTGGAAACATCGCCTGGTTAGCTAAATGACCTTTTTTTGCGGGGAAGATGTTGTAAAAGTAGATACATTTACTCCACTTTAAGTGCACGTTTTTTTTGCAACTCTGGTGTCTGGAAGGGATAAAGGTAATATAGTAATAGCTAAGTTATAGTATTAATAAAAATCTATAATCTTTAATATTATTAAGGCTCTTAATACGTATAGACTCTAAGAATCTAAGGCCACTTATTAGCTAAACGGGGTAGAGAGATATTTTTCTATATTACGTAAAAAATTCTATAGAGTTTCTATAGAATCAGGGGTATAGAATAGAATAATTATAGACCTTCTTATAAAAGGAACAGAACTTTCTAGACCCCCCCTCTAGAATAGAATAGAATTCTAGTTACCGAACGCTAGTTAAAAGTAAATCCTAGTTATAAATTCCTTTACTTACTTGAACATACCTAGTTAAAAGACTTACCTCTTCTCATATGAAGAAAGTTAGAATAGCTAATAACTAAATAGTTAAGTATACAGAGAGAAATAGAAGAGAAGAGGAGAGATATGGATTTTAACGAAGTTTTCCATCGATTTAGATTACGAGTCTCTCTTCCGGCGGCAAAGAGTTTTTTTATACGTCGAGACACCATGCTTATAATATAGAATAATAAAAGATACTTCATACTAATACTTCTGGGGTATAATCTACCATCTACCGTAACGCTCTAACTACCATGTAAAGAGAGCAAATAAAAAAGCGATGTCATTCCCAAAGACCGATGATCTATCGAACCAGCCTATACTACTCCTCTTTCTCTCCCGGTAATATAAGATCAGCAACCAACCTTTGCCTTCCCTTCGGCTCCGACAGCGAGAACAAAAATACATGATGAGCATGTTCATCTTTCTTCTTCTCACCATCATCCTTCTTCTCATCCTCCAATTTCTCCTGTTCAGAATCTGGTTCATAGTAATCCAAACTCCCATCCTCAGTATAATTCCAGATTAAAGTAAGTTCCCCTCGATAAGCAGCCGTACCCCACAATGCTCCTAGAACTCCAGGAACAAGATACAGGAGAGCGGGCTGGGCGTGGTTAAAAATGTTGAGAACGACGAGGGTGGCGAACATGCCGAAAACATAGCCCACGACACTGGCTTTGAAGTAGACTTTTGAGAAGCGTGCACCATCGGCAATAGTTGCTTTTGAGGTGGCTTTTGGAGGGTTGGTCCAGAACCGTTCTCCCCAAAGAGTGGTGGAAGGTTCGTATACGGCTCTGGTGGGGTTTTGGTCGTCGTTGACGAGAGCTTTATCTGGAATGCTTGATTGCTTGCGGAGGTAGTGGAGGTAGAGATCGAATCGTAAGGCGAGAGCCATCATTATTCCTGGTAAGACGACATCTCCTAAACCAAGCATACCGCCACGTTTAGGTCCTGGGAAAACAAGCTTGATGGGAACGTCGAGAGAAGTAGCTACAGTAACCATGAGTGGTGTGTAAAAGACCATTGTGATATCGTAGATAAAAAGCCCAGCCAATACCAAAGACCCGGTCCAGAAAGTTGTGGGCGACAGAAGTTGTAGGGTACCGTAGCAGAAACCAAATCCGATGAGATTGGTCAACCACCAAGTTTTTCCAATGGTATTGTAAAGAATGATGGCTGTAAGTCCCAAAACCAATCCCATCACATCATTCAGTCTAACTCTGGATTTATGATCGCAAATGCCATGGACACGAGCTCTGAAAATCCATTTGTTTATGAGGAATGCTCTCAAGGACCAGAGTTTGTTGGTGACAGATTTGGGAAACTTAATGTTAGAAAGTAGACCAGGAAGTGGGTTTGTTTTTCCCTCAGCGATCATGCGATGTTGTTGAATTCGTGCTACGTTGATATTTCCAGTGAGTTGTTTGCGAAGCATCTGATCGACATGGTATGTTTCCTCTCCACTCGACCAGACAGACGGGAAGAAGAAGCCAGTTGCGACATTTAGACTATCCCCCGCCAATTTTCCAACACCAAAGACTCCCAGAGCGGAAAAATACCAAGTGAGTATTTTGTTCAGAATTGCTGGATCTTTCAACCACTTTATCACAAAGTAAAGGCCGGCCAAGGTGATACCAGCCAGGACCGGGAACATAATCGCATCAGATGGCGTCAGGCCCTCCACAACTGGTTCCTTTTCGATTCCATCATCTTCACCATCTTCGTTCTCCTCGTTCACTGGTGCTTTGGCTGAGGGAGGACGTCGTAAAGATGCATGTGCACCAATGAAGATGGGGAAAAGAGCGGCCAGAATGAGATGAGTGTGCATCTGGATCAGATCCGTTTCTTCGTAGGCTTTGTAGGCCCATTTTCCAAGAAATTGTAAGAGTGGACTGTCTCCATCGAAGAAGCTGGATGTTGCTTCCATCCTGGTACTGTCAGGTGTTTCTCTGCGTTTGCCTTGGAGAAGTTGAGGCGAATTTGATAGAGACAGATTTCTGTATCATCGAGGGGGCAAAGGAGACTCAATAAGAGAATTTGCGAAGGGGACTGCAAGGCTTGAGAAGAAGCTCATTTGTGAATGAGTTGAGATATTTTGGAGATGTGTTCTCATGGACGAAGTTGTTGGTGGATACAAATACCTGGAGGAGTACTCGTACCGAAAAATAAGCGGGTCCTATGCAATGCAGTACTCATAGCCAGTAACGTGAATCTCAGCCTTGCGCCTTGGCAGCGACATCTGCAGCTCTCGTGAATATGATTCGATTTTGTCAACACCACCAGTCTTCTCCTTGGACCTCTACATCTGCACCAGTGACCTCCTCAGCATGGCAACCACCAATGTACTTCTGACCACCTCAATGGCAAGAAAACCCAATCCACTGTATATATCACATTCATGTATTAACACTATCCAGGGTGAAATCACCGTCGAACTCTACCACGACCATGCCCCAAAGACCTGCAGGAACTTCTCCGAGCTCGCCTCCCGTGGCTACTATGACGGAATCATATTCCATCGGATCATTCCCAAGTTTATGCTGCAGACAGGTGATCCAACTGGCACAGGTCGTGGAGGCTCCTCGATCTATGGTGACAAGTTCGAAGACGAAATTCACCCAGCATTGAAGCATACAGGCGCAGGCATCCTAAGCATGGCAAATAGCGGTCCCAACACAAATGGCAGTCAGTTCTTCATTACGCTGGCACCAACTCCGTGGTTGGACGGAAAGCACACTATTTTTGGTCGCGTGAAGAGTGGACTGGACAAGGTGGACATGATGCAGCGAGTACCAACCGGCCCTGATGACAGACCCAGGGATGAGGTTAAGATCGTTACCGCAAGGGTTCTGACGGAGGGCTGAGGGCTGAGCTGTTGTTTCTGAAACGAGATACGCGATTGGGAAAATGCTTCATTGGGAAATGCGACATGGTATCGCGTTACAGGTGGGTGGGCACGATTTCCGTCCTAATTCGACGAGGTATGGCCGACTAATCACGTCCTGTGGAAAGCTTAGAAGTATCTAAGAGTGAAGAAAATCTTTCTTACGTTCAGCCCCCGTCCTTGTCTTGGGTGTCTTGAGAATGGGTGCTCTTTTCCATTGGCACAAAACTTCCCTGGTTGAGACTATTCGGGCTTGATCAAACATTATCATTTATCGTGATTACAGAATTATAAAGACAGGCCTACAACTTTTCAAAAGCTTCCAACCTCTTCAATATTATCTCAATCTCTGAAAACTTTCAATCCCAAGGGCTTTCCACAAAAAGCAAAAAAACACAAAAAAGGGTATTCCAACTCCAGAAAACTCCGAAATGTCCACTTTTTCGTCCGATTGATCAACCAATCAAAAAGCCACCCGGTCTAGTCCATGCTCAAATGAAGTTGCCATGAGCAGCTTCCCCGTTGTCGGACCTCCTGTTTTTCGAGTTCCTCCTCGACCTCGCCTCAATACCAGAAAACAAAATTTGTCCGCAAGCCTCCCAAGCAGCCTGTTTGATTTCTTCTGGCAGTGTTGGTCTCTCCTCGCTTTCACTCTCGTCTCTCAAAGGCCATGCCTCCTCAGTTCTCCCAGGAGGCGCAGGAAGTACTTTGACGTTTCGAATTTCATCGTTGTGTTGTCTGATTTGAGAATATCTGTTTTGTTATGTTAATACAAAAGCCTCAAGTCTTTTTGGCGAGTAGTATGATTTACCTTTCATGTGCGTAGAAGCCTGGGGGATAAGGATATTGTGGTTTTTTCATAGTGTAATGCACTCCATTCCTCGTTAGTCGTGCTCTGTAGAGGCTTTTGAGCAAGTCCTCGGTGATCATCCAAAGAGGTGTTGCTGGCATAAAGATGTAGTGCATGTTGAGCTGCGAAAAGATGAGAATAAAGAAAGTGACTTTCGAGAACTTGCTTGAACGAGTGCTGATGGTTGTCGTGTTATGATCCTGTGGGAGTGATTCTCTATTCATACTTATAATTCTTCGTATATCGAGTGGCGTAGCGTTTTCCGGGCCTATTCTCTCCTAGGGCTGAACCTTGAACGACCTTGAAGGAGAGAGCGATTGGTTCTCAGATCTCATCGTCCGGCCTACGAACCGAGTGCTTGGCAGTTTTGTTGGCCACTCTATCTAGATCTCTTGTGGGGGTTTAGAGGGTCTTCTGGGAGCCTCAATCCACATTCTATCCACAATTAGGGCAGTTCCTGTGAATCCTCCAGATTCTCAAACTGACCGTCTCTTTGATTTACAAGATCCGTCAGATTTACGTCAACTAGTTGTTGAAGATCTACTTTCCTCACGTTATCTTTTGTGGTATACTCGTATGAGTCATTGTTGTATGCTCACGAGCTATGCTGGCTGCGTAGGACCGATATCACCATAGAGTATAATTCTCGTAAACGCCACTGTGTACAGGTATCATCGTTGCTCTTGCTCTCCCATCTTTATTTTTGGATACACGGACAGTGGACACTGAGGATTTCCGGTCTGTGCTCGGGCATTGTCCGATGGAGCTGGTCTGTGCCTTTAACGAGGGTCGGATAGTGGGGATATAAAGTTTCACTGTATGGGAAACAACCGCGCTGCCTCCGGAAGAACAAACAGGCAAACACAAAACAAATCGCCCACTATTGATATAAGAATTTTGTGGCTATCATGGATTCTATGACTACGTGTTTAGAGTTTCTTCTTCAGGAAGTGGAAGACTGAAAATTCTTGTTCTAATGTTTTCTTCCGGCGGAGATTGTGAGCTTCGTACCAGTAGCTGGATGGACGGAGGACCTCCGTAACTTTGCCTCTAGCTCTACCTCATGAGGCGCGCTGCTGTCAGCGTTAGTATTGGTATGTTACAGATGGTGGACTAGATCCCACGCGCGTGAGCCACAGGGTCCGGCCTAAGTCCAAAGGGGCAAGGTCCAGTCTACGGAATGCCTATCCTCCATGACGAAGATCTGTTCCTGACTACTCCTTAGCTCTGGATCACTTCGCTATCCAATCAGAGGAGATGGTAGTAACAGATCCCGAGCTGTATCTTCGTTTTCGGAAGCCGTAAAGGACCTAATCGAGAAGTCTCTATGAGCGAATATCAGATGCCCAGTCAAATTCTGGCCAGGGATGCTAACTCTAGAGGTCCGTATCCCGGTGGAATACACAGTTCTACAGTTGCGAAGCAAGCTTGGGAGAGGAATGGGAGAGGGAAAAAAGAAGAAACAGCTAAGCATTTCGGTCCCGTATAAATGCACGTGGATAGGTGCTTTATCGGTGGCTCTGAGGATGAAATCAGCCAAGTGATACTCGTTTTGATAGGCGACACCGAGAAACATGTTTGTGGCGTTAAGTTGGCGATGTTTTATTTTGTCTACCTCCATCCGGAAACAATTGGAAACCCTTTGCTGTCGGTCCTAATTCTCTTTTTCGTTGTTTCTGTTACTTTCCATTGTCACTGGGAGAATCGAAAGGCATCGCAAGAAATCGGCGATCCATGAATGAGGTCGTGTGGTTGTTGATATGAAGTTGATAAGGTGCTTCTATTCGGTTCGGACCTTTTGCCAGGTGGAAAGAGGAGAGGAAGTAAGTTGAGTGGGTCACTCCCATAACAGAAGCTTTTCTGGGGGGTCACATGTGCCTGCCTCGATAGTGGACTGTATTTGGTGTTATGAAACGAGTATTACCTAGTTGTACACTACTGTCAGAAAACATTGAAGTGAATTGACGTATTTCACTTCTTACCACTAGTCTTTTGTTCTGCGATTACTTGTTGCATTCTTGCTTGCTGGCCAAAGATTACAAGAGGTCGTCTAATCCGGCTGACCTATTTTAGGATCTAGCTTCCCGAAACTTTGAAATTCTCCGGTCCACGTTGCAAATATCCGTGTTCGTGTCCCTCGTGTCGCTCTCTTTACCTCGTAGATTGACGTACCCCCACGGCGATCCGTCCCCTCGCGTGGTGCGGGGTAAACATCGCTGGGTCAAGACGACATTTGGTTCCCTACAGCCAAGAGATCACTAGGCACCTGTCAAGCAAGATAGTAGAGACGTTGACATCATCTACTATGGAAAATTGAGGGGTTCATGAACTGTACTTTCACAAGTCGGAAGTTCTCGATGAAAAGCCATTCGTAAGGTTTGGCACTTTCCAACGAACCGGGTCATCAAGTATCCTACATCTACCCCCATCGAGGTAGATAGAGGGACATCGAGATAGGGGCGAAAAGATTAGGTGGAGTACGAAAACAATATACTTTTGCGCCATTCCATTACAGTACCGCAATTGAATTTCTGTGTTAAGCTTGTCTATAAATATAAATGTCTGTGGGACGACAGATACGGGTTTCTACGTAAATTTACTTCAGCAGCATATTCCCCTCCCGAGTCAGTCTCGCTTAAAAGGTTTTATGGAACCTCCCCTTCGCCCTGGGCGTGAACTACAGTAGTGGGTGGACCGAACCTGGAATCAAGGTGTGTATTTGTAGTAGAAATAAGCAGTTTGCAGTCGTCCTTTGGAACGAGTTGGGCCAATGGTTATCAATACGAGAAGTTATTCACATCTCTTTTTACAGTAGCACATTATTGCCAGGATAGTGCTTTGGGAATACCATTGACTTTCCGGTTACAAATTCCGAACAGTGCTATCGTAGGAGTGGGCAAAGTTAAGAACTTCAGCAAGGTTTCCCAGAAAAGAACGGGATCAGTCGCAGATTGATGTCATTTCTACAAGTCACATGAGCCTCATTTGCTTCAGTCCCCACAACTCCAATGTGGTGTAGTTCCACTGAGGGCAGGTGAAGTACATCAGAAGCTTTGAGAAATTTCAAAGACGTAAAATCAGCAGAAAACTAACATGATGCATTTGGTGAGAACGAGGAACTGGTGTGAGCCCGATGCCACGTAACAAATGACTTGCAGGGTAAGTAAATTGTGACGGGATCATGCAGAAGGTGATCAAAAGATTGAAGAGTTATGTACCGATTGTTGAGCCTCAGAAATGTAGGCCAAGAACAGAAGCAGCAGAAAAATAAATAAGCAGCAGAGTCACTTGATTCTTTTTTCAACGTATTTTTCCGTTGGCCTAGACAGCGTCATAAAAATGTGGTTGATTGGCTTTCTGATATAGGATTCTCTCAGCCAGCTGAGCTTATCTCAAAATCAGCCTTCCCATCGAGGAACACCCCTAATCCTCCGGTACCCAAGAGCAGCACAAATCGTAATCAATTTCAGTTTTCCTCATGATAACCTTGGTTGCCAGTTCGTCATCTTTAGACATACTGATTTGAGCTGCACGGTTGCCATCATTGCCTGCCCACCAAGAAGCAAAAAAAGGGGGAACTAAGTAGGCCACATCGCCATCAATCGTCGATCCGGTAAATAAAACCTGGCTAGGGTCTGCTGAGCTTCCAGGGCTCACCTCTCGGGCTTCAAAGCTCACCTTGATAGCTTCGAGATACTTTTTCTGCTCAATCCACTTTACCAAGCGATCAATTTGAAGGTATTTCGCCTCAACGAGAAGCGCGCTGTACAAGGTGTGATCGTGACCGCGGGCGTTGTCATGAAAGACAGGGAGAACACCACGGCGAAGGTATTGAAGAATATGGGCGAAGAGGACTGGATCTCCATCGTAGAGATAGGAGCCATCTTTTTGAATGACATTCTCCTTCCAACGAGATAGTATGGAGCGGAAATATTCACTCTCGTCGGTGAGTGTCTGTTGTAGAGTGGTAAATCGTTTGTTGCCAACTTGAATGGTGATACGATCGTCAAGGTCGAGTCCTTTGAGAGCTCCATTTAGAACAGTTGAAGAATCTAACTCTTCAGTGTGTTTTGGCGTACCTTTTGTATTTTAGATCCAGGTCTGCACAAACTGTGAAGCACAAATGAATATGGTGTCTTACCAAATAGAGACGTTGGTTTTGGTGTGTTTGGGTTCTCTGTATTGATGGGAGTCTGCGGAAGGGCGTTTTCTTTGCTGTGATGCGAGGTAGAGAGCTCTGTTGATTCCGCCATTTCGGATTTTTGTTTCTTGTTTGTAGAAGTAAAGTGGAAGTATCTTGTTGACGGTTCAGGAATTTGGTATCGATGATGGGAGGTAACATCCACGACGAACAAAGTTGGCAGCTAAATAGCTGGCCACTATGGCATATGAATCAATGAAAACCTGTGACTCGAGAATTATCATAACAAGCCCTATGGTGATTGTGATGGGCGAAGCCGCAGGAGAGCCAGACTGTGTCCACTTCCTAGTCAAATAAGAATAGCAACTTGGGAATGGTTTGTGCTATCCATTTTCCTCGGAGACAATTCTCTTGCAAGCGACTCATTGAAAGACCGCAATACGCAATACTAAGACATTGGGCACAGAACAACCGGCTGCTACAAGAACTCCCAAATAATGTATCATACGAGGCCTCTCGGCAGCTAAGGTCTGATATAATTCTCGTTGAAGATTCGGACCCCGCCAAACATATGATGGGGCATCTGCATTTTGCAGCGACGCGGAGCGTAACACCGTGATGCAAATCTCAAGGTTCGAAAACAAAAGAGGCACAATTGATGACTAGTCATATTTTCGCAACCTCAGGATCAATACTCACCTTCCCATGTTCACATATGGCCAGAACCGCTCCATCACTTTCCCGCTTCATCGTTGACGCGAGGGTACACAACCGCTTTCCCGCATGTACCACCGTACTATCAATTATCACTGTCGTTCCAACGGGTACCGGTCGCAGATAGGTAACATTCAAGGTCCTCGAAACGCCCGCGTATAGCCAATATCCAGGACGAGCAATCGGACCGAGGGCGGAGGTAGTCAACCACTATATACAATCATTAGCGCATTGCTTCTTCCGCATCTGACTGTCTTGTCTTGCGCAACTCACGTCGAAGATCGTAGCGGTACAGCCTCCGTGTAGATTGTTTAATCCATTGCAATGCTCCGGCTTCACTGTAAATCTGAATACCGACCTTCCTACAGGTTGCGCCGACGCCTCAAGGAGCTCCATGGCGCTCACCAACCTCACTCCCCATCCCTTTTCTGGTGTCTAACGGGTCTCAGTTTTTGTATTCTTGGTTATGAGGCCAGGTGTGAGTTACCGATACTGTAGCTAGATCTTCCTCTTTTGCGAACGAGAAGACTATGGCTCTCACTCTGTCCATTGCAGATTGGTCGTCTACGGGTTCAAGGGGCGGTGCTTCGGGTTTCGACCCGGGATTTGAAGCTGAGGGAGCCATCGCAATATGAAATGGTAGTAACCAGCGGATATTGAGATCTAAAACTGAGAGTGTATTGTGCGATTGAATGTTCTCTTTTGATGTTGATGTCTTGAGGCTTATGATAAGGTTCCAAGCTGGAGATGCCGAGGTTAGTACCAACCCCATGTCTTGGCACACCTTGGAGAAGGACAAAAAGGGGGGTCATGAACACCTCAAGTCTATCCCCAACCTACAGATGATAGGTTTTTAAAAGATTTCTGTTGAGCAGCCCAGGCAACTGGTCGTTCGCCCTAAGGTTTTTGGACTCGAACTCTAGCCCAATCATATCGCTCCTACCACTAACTTCCCTAACTCGCTTCCGCAAGGAGGCAGGATGTGAGGCTGGAAACGCGAAGGGCGGGGGCGATGGAATCCGCGGAGAGCGAGCAGCTCTTATGGCATGACGCCAAAAGTGTGCCGTTAGATTGGGATCAAATTTGAATCTAATTGGGCTGGCTCTTCATCTGTCTGGGCTGTTTAGAAACGCTCAATCACACCCGACTACTCGAGTACTTCACTTGGACGACATCTACTCAGATCCTTGTATGGATCAAAATTGCTGGCGCCTGTCGCATCTTTTTTCTTCGAGGAACTTTGTAAGTCGAAAATAAGCTGAATAAGCCTGAGATGTGTGAAAGATAAAAGGTGTTCGAAACGTAGGATAGTGGAAGCAGAGCGAACAATTGCAACCGATTCAAGACTGACAAGAACAAGCTTCTGTCAAACGTTCCAAGCCCTCGCTGAGACGAACCATTGCTTCGTAAGTACCAATGAATATATTGATATAGTATCTAGTACCAAAACCTTACTCAATCTCGAGGTTGTCTTTAGAGATCCAGTAGAACGCAGAGATGAAGTCCTGAGGAAGTATTACCTTTCCGAATAATGTTATGTTTGAATATCGAGTGACCGCATTACCAAATTCTCCTAAAAGATAAAAGAGTCACTTCGTCTTGCTAGAACTAGATAATGTGGTTACATTCTGGATTCGATTATATTAATTCTTTCGCACACGATGCAATGTGCGCTCGCCCACCTTCTGCAGCCCGCCACATGGCATCCTCTCTCTTTTGCTGCGGATATCACTCGCTTCTTGTCCATAAAGTGTGTTGATATTCATGAATAAGATTCATGGTCCAAGCGATCGTCATGCTTATGTTGATTGAATACTGTATTAAAGTAAATTTAATCAACATCCAGAGATTTACATGTAATAGACGAGGTTGTTACTCTGTATACACCTCTCTCAGAATAAAATTAATTTAAAAGGGTCGTACAACTAAATTAATTATATAGAGGGCTTAGAATAAATGTTACCCTTCACTTTTTATTAGCCTAAATATACTACTACAATTATCGTACTTATACTAGGAATTTAGTATAATAACATTTTTTATAATATTTATAGAGTAACGACCAGGTATCTTAACTCAAGATCCAGAAAATCAGCTCAGCGTTTACTGACCTGGGCAGTGTGCGAAAAACATCATTGCCTGCCATTCCCATCATATCGATGATATTATACGTGGAATTATCATCGGTCCCCGATCTAGAATATGCACGCTCCCAAAATCCTTCACACACGATAACCAAAAAAGTGTCACACCAAACATAAAAATGTGCCTAAGGCTTGACAGCAGTGCGAAAGCACAGCTTCCTGCGAAGGTGCATCTAGATACTCCCTAGACAATATGGAATTATAGAAATAATAATTTATCTTTTCAACCTTCCAAATTTCACCGCTGTTAGCCCCATACCTCGAGGTGATTCATCGCTTCTCTCCGCTTAACATTCTTGAGAGTCGGATATTCAGTGATTTGATATGTCTATATCAGATGAAGCCCTAAAACAGCTCTTGGAAGGCCCAGCTTTGGCCCCTCCACCAGGCATGCACCCGAATTTCATCGATCCACCAAACCTCCAGTCTCAAATCCGCGCTGTTGAAATTTTGACTCTCCTTCTTGCTACATTTGCAGTGGTCACCCGTATTTACACAAAAGCTCGGATCCTCAAGAGAGTTGCATCAGAAGACTGTATGTAGGAAATGTATCTCTATCAGATCAAGCTTGCTGACTTTTGCAGATCTCTGCTTTTTGTCTTGGGTACGTCAAGACTAAGGCCGGTTTCAATTCAATCTAATTTTTAATAGGCACTCTATGTTGCGGTTTATATCCCAACTATTCTCGGATCGAACGCAACCGCCAACAGACATCAATGAGATGTGAAACTCAAAGACATGAAGGACTTTTTGTTTGTAAGAGAACCATAGTGAAGGTTTCTCTGACTCACGGATTCGTGGCTGACCTCAGATACAGTACAAGAGCATAGTGGTGACCATGTACGGGTTTGTCGTCTTGGCCATGAAAACATCCATTCTTATCCAGTACATCAAGATCTTCAGCATGAACAGACGAAAGTCCTTCTATTGGACATGCCACGCCTTGATATGGCTCAACGTTGTTTTCTACTTGACTTTAGCATTTCTTGAGATCTTCGCCTGCTCGCCGAGGGAGAAAATATGGACTCCTTGGTTACCGGGTGGAAAGTGCTTGCGGGTGCGAGAAGTGAATGTCTCTGCTGCAGCAGTTAATGTGGTTTCGGACTTCGTCATGGTTTTGCTTCCACAGAAACATGTGTGGAAATTGAAGATTAGTACGAGAAATAGGTTGGGCATTTCTTTAGCCTTTGCTACAGCAATACTGTAAGTCACTTCCAAAAAGTTATCAGAAACCCACTCACATTTTTCAGGGCCTCAATATGCGCCGCGGTCCGCCTAAAATATGCAGTTATTTACCTTCGACACGACGATTTCACATGGCTATACAGTCAGATGGCAATATGGATGTTTCTGGAACTCGGTATTGGAATTGTTGCCTGTTGTCTACCAACGCTGCCGAGATTCTTTAAAGCATTGGCAGAAAAGCCACTTTTTTCCAGCATCAATTCGACTCTGCACTCTTTTCTCAGTCCTTCAAATCGTAACAACTCAGACAAATCAACTTCCCCAAGCACGGTCCAAGGTCATAAGTCCTCGGCTGATCATGTCAATCATGCTCCTTCAGAAACCTATGAGGAGCTGGAAGAAGACTTTGAACTACCAATTCAAAAACCTTTATCAAGTCAAAGTCGTGTCTATAAAGCCTCGGTATAATTATGGTATGGTCAATCCGGTAGGACTTCGCGATATCTAGCTTACGCTCGCTTGTGGGGGTTAATCTGTATTTACTCGTATTTCCTTTGCAAACGGAGTCTGTGTGCAAACAAATCAGAGGTACGACCAATTATAACAAGAAAACATATCCGCACCACTTGCTCTGATTTTGATTTTTAATTAGTACGGATAGCATGTGTCGAATAATAGGCATTGTCAGTAGTGTTTCCAGCTAACACTGGTAGTATTTAGGCAAAGTTCGAGGACTTTATGAGTTGTGACTATGTGATTCTTGAAGTAATTGTATATCTGTCACCTGAAAGTTCTCTCTTCGCAGTTTCATTTTCCAAGGACAAGTTGATCGCAAAGGAAATATTGGAAAGGATTTATCCCGCTGAAAAATGTCGCTAAATCTGACGTTGCCAAGAACGATTGTGACGGATGTAGTTCTCGCGTCCTGCATTTGCTCTCTATCTCTTTGCATTGCGGCTGGCACTGGGGCTAGTTTGTCCCTACTACTAGTAAGTCACTTCTGAAATGTCTTGAATGTCAAACGATTAATCCACCAAAAACCAATTACCATAATATTTCCAAAATACTCAAATACTGTACCCCAAGCAAGTTCCACAAGTTCATCCGCTCAGTCTAGCACGGAACGGCCCGCAAAAAGAACCCCCAACCTGAAAATGACGAGTCTTTGTTGCACATCGCTATTTACTGTTGCATTTATCCAACCGAGAAGGCAGGCCATCTCTCTCTCGCCAAACTCTATCATGAGTCATGAGACAACACCAAGTCTCCAGCCCGCGCTTTCATCCGCACGCATGATTTAGAGATCACGTGAAAATGACACAAGGGATGGAGATGTTTGGAAATGGATACATGTCAAGAAATTTCGTTGCACATCGCGATTACCTGCATGAAACGAAACGGGCCGGGCGGTTATTACTACCGGGGAGGGAGCGTGATGATGTCGATGCGTTTGTGTTGGCGGGGCGTCTAATGATGAGGCGATAAGGTCAGCTATTCGGTGTTGCGTACGAAATGTCTTACCTCTTTGGTTACTAGGTGGTCTGGTGAGCATTGAGATCCTTGGATGCATGGATTTGGCCTCCTAGGAGCTGATGTGATGGTAGTCAATCCAACAGCTCCTGATGGAATCTTTTGTCAATAGAAAGGACTTTGTGTATGAAGCTTTCATTAATGCTCTATTTATTCCTTGACAATCAACCCCTGCATTTCCATGCTGGTGGAGCTGAGACTAACAATATTTCAAGATGTACTCCGTAGTTCAGCCCAACTCAACTCTTTCATAAAACATCATCCTCTACTTATACCACCCAGTCAATCATTTTTATTTTACCTTCAGAACGCTCCTGCTTGCGACCGTCGTGCTAATCGCCATGAGATCTAATGCACCCGCAATGGAAAACAAAGCAACATTGGCTCTCCACTCCTTTGCCACCCAATTTCGGAGTTCTACCGCCACAAAAAAGGCAGCTCCACGGTCATATAAAGCTCTTTCCGGATCGAGACCTTGGAAGGTAAATTAACTAACGAGACCGTGGATACGAAGGTAGTCTGCGACCTAGAGTAATGCTTCAAGAACCACTGCACTACCCTGAACCCTCAGCTGTCGACTCGGCATGATGAAGCCACCCCACATGATGGTCATCATTGTTTTTCGCCTGCTCATCAGTTTTATTCCCACCAACATGATGGATTTGACAGAAATGTTGATTTTTATTATCATTATGGAATTGTTGTCGTCCTTGCTTGAAGTGTGACTGGAACGACTCATCTTTCCATAACCTTCGGGCATTTTTTTAAGAGAGAGGTTTCGAGTTTCCAGTTTCCAGTAATAATCCACAAGTGCAGTAAAGCAGGTTCCGAGAAAGGTGTGAAGAAAGCGCAAGTGAATCTCCGTTTTCTCAACTGCAACTCCTTTGTCTACAATCCATCCGAGATCTGGCAGACTTTAGAACGTCCCTCAGCTCCTAGCCTCCTTCTACCAAAACTTATCTCTTAATTGGAGTCTCTCCAGCATCTGGTATTTTTAATGCCAGTGGAAAAGGAGACTACATGGCCGTAAAAGCATATATGGATTCGATCGCACATTATCGAGTCTTTCGAGGAGAAGGCTGTGTCAACGCGTCTATGGCTTCGAGTTTTGTCTTGCAGAACACTCAACATCTTTCGGCGCAGCATTGTTTCCCACGAGGTCGTTTCCGTAAGCTATGATACTGACAGATACGCCAATACAGAAAGGCATCGGTTCTAGGATATGATGGGGGCCGGTATTCTTACGGATATCGCAGAAGCTATCCTTACGGTGAGGCTTTTTTAGGTGCAAAAAGCATTTTTGCACCCAAAATATAAGAACGTAACCGAAGTATCCTTATAGAGTGTAGCCATGTATCGAGGGTTTTCTGTAAGCTCAAGTTGTAAGCCATCTGCTCATAGCCTTGACCAGAAATACACGCATTTATTACAAGATCTGTAGTGGAAAGTCGCGAGATATCGCATTCAGTGTCCTCAGGTACTAGGACGATAGACAGCTACAGACATAGATATATATCGAACTGTGGTGTTATATTAATCTTGCGGGGCAGATGGAGCTTGAAAGTGTGAAAGGGGAGGGGGGCGAGGGGGTAGAAAAAGCGATATACATGAGCTTAATGCTCCATCCTGATGTCTTTCTGGAGTAGAGTAAAAAAACAACAATATTCACTCATGCTCTCAGGTTTGAGAAGAGTTGGCTCACGCTAACCAGCTTTTTCACTTCACGGATGTATCGTTGGACGAGGGGCCGGGAACTCGGCAAGAGAAAGGGGCTCGGTTAGTTCCTTCTCGCTTTGCAATTCCCCATTTCCATTAGTCGCTCATGAAGCTTCTTATTTTGTCCACAGAAATAACTCCTCAATTCAGTGCTCAGGCAGTAATTGGTCACAGCATGGTAATGCGTTGCAAGATCGATTGGTCCGCTGAATGGCACCCTGAAAGTGCCGTTTTGTGCCGTAGTTGTTGATTTTGACAGGATCCAGAAGATTAGTATGAGGTTCATGGAGTGTGGGAGAATATTTTGTCCTGTAGTATTGAGGAACATGGAATCGTCTAGGTGAATATGGGGTTATTATATGCAGGATGGGGGTCTAGAACCACGTGTAAGAATTCTGGAATTCACTGATCCTGAGATGAACCCCCAGCACCACCGGTCTCACGAATACAGTCTGTTGTTTATTTCTACGATCATCCCAGCTCATGCTTTCGCTGAGCGCGGCTATCCAATGTGAGTCTTGTACCTAATTTACCTTCCAACACGGGAGGATAGGTATCCACCGACATCTTGGCAACTTTCTCTTGGCTCATTTGCGTAGTAAAATCTCTATTCTAATGCCGTTGCAGCTCTGGTTTATTCTCTCTTGCTTACGATTTCTTCACAATTCTATTTGAAATAAATTTACACATATTGTAGCCTATTTTCTCACATTGATTCCACTAAGAACAATGGCCGTCAATTCCAATAAATACACAAAGCTTGAGTTCAAACAGCTGAACCCTATTGTATCCCTCTTCTCGCCTACGCCAACGACACCAATTGACCCTTCTCATCCAAGCACAATTATATTCTGTGCTTGGATGGAGGCATCCCCACGATCAAGATACGTAAATTCATTTTTCGATTACTATCACGATCTCTACCCCAACGCACGCATTATCTGTGTGATTTCTCGACTTGGTTTTTTTTCATATACTTCTACCACCACCCGCTGTGCTCTTCACGAACCAATTATTTCAGCAATAGAAGCAGATCCGTCGCCAAATGGAAAGAGGAACATTCTTGCGCATGTCTTTTGCAATGGTGGGTCACTAGCCTTCGCCGACATACGCCAACAATACAAGGAAAACACGGGAAGAAAACTTGAAATCAAAGCTATCGTTTTCGATAGTGGACCTGGGGAGTATAGCTTCTCATATACCTATCAAGCTGCTGCACCAACATTTCCAAAAGGTCTTCTCTGGTACCCTGTTGCTGGCTTCATATTGGTGGCGATATTTCTTCTAGGACGCACCAAGCTCGGACCCTATCGGCACGTGGAAGGCTCCCGTCGAAGGATCAATGACTTAGAGTATGCAGATGAGAAGGAGAAACGTGTCTATATATACAGTGACACTGATCTAGTTGTTGGCTGTCAATCTGTTGAGGCACATGCCGCGGACGCCCGGGCTAAAGGAATCGACGTAAGTCTGGTGCCATGGAAAGGCAGCCGTCATATTCAGCATATGTTGCAAGAAGAATCTCGGTATTGGGATGTTGTCACGAATTTCTGGGCTGGCAAATCGAGCTCTACTATGGGATAAGCAAATTTCCGAAGTTTTGTGTGGCCAGCCCGGGATAGTTGTACTCAAATAAAACTGTTGAAAAGAGCCCCCCGCGAAGCAGAGAAACACACAGAGAGAATTTTAGTGGAAGACAGTGTTTCAAGAAACAAAGTATAAGGCTGATTTGATAATTTTCAAAAGTGTTTCGCTGGTATGCCTTGCCTTGGTGACAAAGCCATTTCCATCTGTGACCCTCTAGAGCCTCCATCTATGTGACTTAAATGTATAACTATGATACTGGCTCATCCAGAGATTATGTTCCCTGAACATATTTTGATAGAGCTCCTTTTTTGCCATCGCCCCCAAAGCTTTGTTTGACGACCCGACTATAGGCGCTTTTGGAAATTTCCAGACTAGGAATTGATTTTGCTGGGCTTTCTGTTGATTCAAAAGCCCAGGGGTCCCCACAAACCATAAGAGAATTATCGAGGGTGTTCCTCCGCATTTGGCTGACATATTGGAAGAACTTTGAAAATACGGCAAGACATGTGCGGGGAATGCAGCTGGTGATATACGCGTATGTACAGAAGCCCGATATTGAAATTGTAAACTTCATATCCAACATCCTGTGGGCTTCGTGCTAGCACAATAAACCCTAAGTTGACTCAATATAAGCAATTATTGTCCTCGGCCTCAGATAGTCTGCGTGAGAAGGATGTTCCCTTACAAGAGTCCAACAACTAAGTTACCTGAAAGCAGTGTCTTTCACCTATTTATTAATATAAAAATCACCCTATGTGGAAGTAGCCGGATCTCAACCCATTTCAAAGTTCCACATTTATACTTGGTGTTCTCAGCTGCGATACTCCAAGTAATTGCTTTGGATTACTTACAACGCTAATTAATACCCGTGATTAGCACTGAAATCAACATTAGTAAGAGACGTGGTCGTTACTCTGTATACACCTCTCTTAGATTAAAGTTATTTCAAATGAGTCGTACAACTAATTAATTATAATTTATATAGAGAGCTTAGAATAAATGTTACTATTCACTTTTTATTAGCCTAAGTATACTATTATAATTATCTTCTTATACTAGAAATTTGGTATAATAATATTCCTTATAGTATGTACAGAGTAACGACCAGGTATCTTACTATTATATTAATGACACCATTCTCTGAGACGGGGAGAGAAATTCGCTTAAACTATTTTGGGAACCAAACAAAAGCTAGCTAGATGTCAACCCATATTCCCAAACGCTTTGCCTCCCACTCCGCTACCTTCCGTATAATGGCGTCTTGATCAGCGACAGGTTGATAACCCAATCGTTCCTTAGCTTTACTGATATCCCACGGAGTGCCTCCTGCAAGATATTCAGTACCCTCCTTTTTCAGGCTTGGACGTCGTGTACCAAATGTAAAGATCCAGTAGATCCATTCCCCTAGAATAGTCAAAACTAATATCATTTCGTATGACATGACTTTTATCTCGCTCTTCTCAACTGGATAACCTGCACCGGCATATATCTTCGAGCAAAATCAAAATAGGGCATGCTGACATCGTCAGAGATGAAGAAAGCCTCCCCTCCCACTTTCGTTTCCTCTTTCTCGTTGAGAAGTGCCTTTGCTGCCAATATGTGGGCCATACACGCACTCTCAATATACACAAACTCAAAATGTCTCTTATTGTCTCCAAGCTGGATCTTGTGTTGATTCTTCTTTACGCTACCCAGGAGCGTCCCAACACAATTATCATCGTCTTCCCCATAGAGTCCCGGAATCCTTATCACGGCTGTTCGCAGTTTCTCGGGATTATTCGCTTCACGTACTTTGATATCTGCTATGGCTTTCGTCTTGGCTTAGGCATTCACTGAACTCTTTTCCGTGTGTAGTTTTGCCGTTTCTTCCGTCAATCTGACGCCCGGCGACTGAACAATAGCGGAATCGGTGCCAGTATAAACAAATGCTTTGACACTCGGGCTGGCTGTGGCGCATTCAAGGAGAACACGGGTAGCATCGACGTTGGTGCTACGGAAAAGAGCTTCGGAATCAGTGTATATTGGTGATGCGGTGTGGAAAATAACTGTCGGCTTTATCTTTTCCAAGAGGCAGGAAACATGGTAGTGATTTTTAATGTCACCGGCATGGTAGGTGGCTTTAGGTTGAAGGTTTTGTGTTGGCGACCTGCTCATTACATGAACGCTCTCTACTTCCTGGTGGCTAGAAAGTATTGTTTTGACCAGTCTAGATCCTAAAAAGCCACAGCCTCCAATGACGAGCACGACTCCAAGATTGCCGTCCGAAGCCATGGTTCTGGTGTTTAATTTTTCGGGGTTGAGGTCTGAACTTCCAAAGGGTGAGACGGGAAGAAGACATCGAGGAATACTGAGTTGGTTGGTGTTGGTTAGTTGGTGAAACTGAATATGTTGACAAATCAAGCCTTTCCAACATTGTACTTCTCAGTGAAGTATTCTACAATCATAAGATCCAGTCCAGAAAGCATTGCCTAAAATAATTCCACATAGATTACAACACAGTCTTGTTATTTAGGCACCCTTTACTTTTAGATGAACATTGTTGGCAGCACCCTAAAAAATCATATTTAAGTCCTATACTCATTACAAAACTTACTCTCGATTACCGAAAGCTTTGGATCACAATAATAGAGGTATTTCGCACGTACTTTTCGACCCAACAACTTGGCCAACAAACTACCAATGCCTCTCTGAAATTTCAACCTCGTTGACATCCACCCCATCCTTGAACCACCTTTCCTTTTCCTCAATTTTAACATCATTTCCACTCATCATCCGCTTCCTCATTCGCCCATCAGGTGCAAACGTCCAATCTTCCAATCCATAAGTTCTCCACCACTGTCCTTCCTCATCATGCCATTCGTACCAAAACTGAACAGCAATCTTGTTGTCCGTGAACGAGAACAATTCCTTTCTGAGTCTGTACCCGTTCTCGATTTTCCACTTTTGGGTCAGGAATGTGACGATTTCATCGCTGCCGGTAAGGAAAGTGGACCGGTTCCGCCAGATTGAGTTGGGTGTGTAGGCATATTTTATGACTTCCGGGTTCCGTGTGTTCCCTAGTGTTGTGAGATAAGCAACTGGAGCAGACGTGGCTGGTGGACCTACAAGCATCTTGGGCGGCTTTCACTTTTATTTGGGCGGTTTCTTGGGTGAATGGTGGGAGAGGATATTTGAGATTTGTGAAATCTGCCATTGGACTCACGAAAAGAGTTGGGGAGTTTTGTGGAAAATTGCCTGATTTTGTCTTTGAGGAAACTTATTTCTTCCCTTCTACGTAGATAGTGGGGCATATATGAACTTTCATGCTTCTGGATTATTAACTGCCTACTAACCTCAGCCTATAGAGGCAGAAGGATGTACATTAAGTTCGAGGTTAGTCAACCACATGTCAACGAAATCAAATCCCGTTTGCGGATCCCGAGGAGAAGCTTTACGTTATGTCCAGATGTATAAGAAGCAAGTACTTAAGAGCACATGGCTTTCCAGGGTTCCTACAGGACAATTAAATCACTTCTATAAAAAGAAACACCGTGGATAGATGGCCCGGGCCGTTTCATTCCGCCACGGTCTAGATTTCTATCTTGATAAGCGGATTTGGTTACCGATGACGCAACTGAAGCGCAAATTACAAACAATTGAATCCATGTCTCTATATTTGTAACCCTAGGTAGGTTCGAGCTTCTGAAGACTAGCAGATGGGAATTTGACAGATCAGCCAATTGATTCGTTGAGAACATTGGGGATTCCCCTTGGACTCCACTATCGGAAGACCCCGCAAAACCCAACAAGGTAACTGGTACCCCGCTATCGGCGACCTCAACCTTTACAAAAACAGCTCAAGCTATCTTGCATTATTGAGAACATCTCTACAATTGACTCTCACATCTTCCGTACACTTCTCGCACATACTTCCAACTATCAACTTCAATCACCATCCAAAACTATACCCACAATGCCTCTCTCAGTCGGCGACAAGCTCCCAACAGACGTCAAGTTCACCTACGTCCCATACACTGAGGAGAAAGCTGGTATCACTTCTTGTGGTATTCCAATTGCCTACAATGCCGGTACAGGTACGTTAAAATCCTCTAAACTCTCCCAGTTCACTTTACCTCTAGCCACTTCTTCCTTGGCAGAAATTCTGGTTACTCCAATACCCAGACTCAAGCTGATGGTTATTTAAATGTAGAATGGCAAAACAAAAAAGTCGTCCTTTTCTCCGTCCCCGGAGCCTTCACGCCAGGTTGCAGCGCAAAGCATCTCCCAGGCTTCATCGAGAACCTTGACAAACTGAAGGCAAAGGGAGTTGATATCGTCGCTTGTATCGCATACAACGATGCCTTCGTCATGAATGCTTGGGCAAAAGCGAATGGAATCAAGAACGATGATATCGTACGTTTTATACCCTTTTTAAGACAGAAAAATGGGTGAGGAGATGGTGTCAAGAACTTCTGGTGGCTAACCTGTGTTCGATTTGTAGTTGTTCCTCTCAGACGACAAGGGATTCTCCAAGGATACAGTTGGTTGGATGAAAGGGGAGCGAACTGCGAGATATGCCTTGGTTATTGACCAGGGAGTTGTGAAATATGCAGAGGTAGAGCCTGGGATGGATGTTGATGTTTCTAGTGCTACGGCTGTTTTGGCGAAGCTTTAGGTTCGAACATCCTCTACGCCTACCATAATCCGAAGACAGCTCCATATGGCGTCGATAAATAGGAAAATGCGAAGGCTTACGATGTCTGTTGGTGGATGATAGATAATACATATACCCCACTCAATTAGAGCGAGATTTTACGAATACTGAGTCCTATGCTTTTCAGTTCTTTACTTGTTTTTTCTTGTGTTTTACCTCAATTCGGAATCCCAAAGTTTTCAGATAGGCTGGGAGCTGTATCAATAATATCATGAAACAATAATAGGTTCATTACAACATCTTTGATCCTAGGATGGCCCAGTTGATCAAGACAAGGTTCGAGCGGCTGATTGCTTACCTATTGCCTAGAGTAAAGTCAGGAAAGCCTCTTGCAAATGAGGTACCCAGATTCTATTATACGGATGTGGTAGGGTGTCGAAAAGACTTTCAACAACAGAGATGGGACATGGTCTTCATTTTTAAAGAACTGTTCTCGATAAACTAGGCTATCCATAAATAACGATATGACCACCTAGAACGATACACCTAGCGATGACCTCTTGTAGCAGCCAATCATTTCATGACATAAGCCAAGTAAGAGAGGCGGGCATTGCACTGTACACGCCTGAGTTATAAAAAAGGAATTATCCTAGAGACCTTACACAACTAAATTAATTATACAAATAGTTTAGAATAATTGATACTTTTAACTCCTTATTAACCTAGGTAAAATGAGACAACCAATTAAGTTGTGCCAGACCTTTGGCATAACATAACGACTTTGGATAGCGTGTACAGAGCAATGACCAGGTTTCTTACATTTCTCCGCTTGCCTTTACCCTAAATCAACTTATTCTCTTGTCAAGCCCTCCTGAAATGAAGGTCGGAGTTTCGCCAGCTTATGCAACTAAAGCATAAAGCTCACTTGAGAGAACAGAACCTCATACTGTAAGAAGGAAAAGATGAATGCAGAACCCGAGGAACAAAAGCTGATTCGTTAAAATATTCGATTCTTAAAGCTACGTGAGTAGCTGAACATCAAACATGCCATTCGGCGAGTCATACCGCAACCGTTCCTACTCATTAGGCATCTGAGATTTCGTCTAGAACACTTGAAGCTAGTCATAACCAGGGGAACCGGGCTTCATCCACAACACGCTATTACAAAACGGCGCTGCGCTAGGATCACTTGAAAGACAGTTAGCTCCTGTTAGAGCACACTCGTCGGTGGTTGTAGTGAGACATGAAGACTGCGAAATGCAACAAATCCAACCTTCAACAATAGGGAGTCCGTCTGAACTACGAAACCAGAATCTAGAGTATCGTATATTGAAATCTGGAAGTTTGGATAACTGAATAGTCTGGGCATGAACTAGACAGCGACCACGACTTTGTTGATGCAAAAGACTTGCAGTATCTTCCATGCCTCAAACATCCACGACCAAAACTTCCAGGATGCAATTCGAGCACTGGTGAACCAAGAATTGCAAATAGGCGAGTTTGAGGCATTTTTTCCCTTGAGAATTGTGGCTTAGTCTAATAACTGAGGAAAGTTGGGTAGCGCCAAGCAGGGGTTTGCAACAAACTCTATGGTGGTCTTCAAGCGGGAGTGCTTCGATCCGGGGAACTTTGAGCTGGGAGTAGTTGGTCTGGGAGTCCAGAGCCAAGTTCTCTCGATGAGCAACAAAAAGAATTGACATGAGTTTAAGGTTGATAAAACATCTGTTCTGTGAAATTGGTAATGACAGGCTGAAGTGTCGATCGTTGAGTGGGTGAGCTTCGGTCCGCAAGGGCCCGAGTGAGCGAGTCAAGATACTTGATTCTTGAGGAGAAAACCAAGGAAAAGAATGGATGAAAGGATTTTTTTGGGATGTGGATTTGTCCAAGTGGTTTAGAACTGGGAAATACGTAGCGTAGTGGCACAGCCAAGTGCTTACGATATGCAACAAAATGCACTGGTGGCGTTACACCGACCTCTTCGAGGCTCTGGCTTGCCACTAGTTGATGCACTAGATCGCTGGCCAAGTTACTTCGACTTGCAACAAAAGATTGGACTTGGAGAGCAAAGTAATACGATTTACTATAATTATAATGGCGTGGTGATGTTGTTAAGTGCTTGAGAAGGAAGGCGAGTTTTGGGTACTACCGGTGTGTATGGGAACGTCTTTCTCTTTGTCATTTCTTCAGTAACCACAAACGCTTCATGAAGTACTCGCAACTTCTCGAAAGTATTGCGGCGAAAAGACTTCGTTTCTTTCCTTCCCTTTATAGAGTTAAATTTTGTGATTCGCATAAGATAATCTGTTAGAAGATGTTGTGCGAACAAATGGATTCCATAAACAAATCCATAAAGATACTTTTAGATACAACGACTATTGGCCGTTATCGTTTTTCCTTCGCTCTCTTCCGAGTAAGATACTTGACTCATTCCATTTATTCGACCTCCATAGATCAAAGGAAATCTGTACGTATATTCCGCTACTATAAAAACAGTGTTCGCTCGATCAATCTGGTACTCAGGAATATCAAAGAAGAGTGGACTTGAAGAAATCGCAACGTTATTTGAGAAGCATTCTTCCTTGGTTACTCAAGTATTATCCAGACACAGATTCTATTTGGAAAGACAATATCACTAAAATCGTATGTCAACGGATTATCAGAGGTGTTCTAGACATCTACATATCAACATAATAACCCACCTGCCAAAACACTTTAACTCCTCAACAAGCCATCAAATAATGGCTTAAAGAAACTAAAACTAAACACAAGCAGGCAAGCCCTTTACTTTTGTTCCAAAACCGCCACAAAACCTGTTCTACCAACACCCATTCCCAGCCGGATCATAAGAGCCCAGGAACCAGGATAGTAAGGACCATAGAAGCCTGGTAGCCAAGTTCCCTCGACTTGCAACAAATCCTTTCACGCTCTCCTTAAATAGATAGGGCTAAGGAACGATAAGAAAAGCCGGTCACTGCCGGTGTGACGTTACCTGTTAGTATGTTCCAAGTACGCTAAAACGTCCCACGATCGTCGATGACATGCAAATGACCAGGAACCGGGATAGACATTGACGGGACCACGAATAGCTGCCAAGTTGCTTCGATTTGCAACAAAAGATCTTTTTTTCCACTTCGAGAGCCATGCTAGAGCCACATGAGGATCGGTGAGCCGACTTGGGCGACTCACGAATATGCTGTGTATAAAGTAATGTGTGGCGAACTGTTCAAGAGTTGGGATCCTGGCTGTGGCTGTAGGAAAGGGCAAGAAGTCGTCAACTTAGGCTGCTTTGAATCGCAACACAATTCCTCTGATTGAGTCTAGAATACTAGACTAAGAGATGATACTCTACGAGTACTCGCATTTCTATATAATGACTGTATAACGTAGGTGGTGGGTCAACTAACTGTTAGCGGAAAGTATCTTTTGATGAGTGTGTATAAAAGACTGAAACACTTTTCTATTGCATTACAACTCTTATTCCATAGCGGTTTAATAAGAAGAAACACAAAATATGGCTTCTCATCATCATTTTCATTTTCGAAAACTTATCGTTGTCATCCACATTTGTGACAAGCAAAATAATGCAGCTAAACATACCTCTGCACTTGCCAAGCTTCTCCTCTCGAGGATCTTAGTACCACATTAAAGTATACATCGGGTCAGATTTTCTAAAGAAAGAATCGCCAAGTTACATGCGATAAGCAACAATCCTGCTTAACTCTCCATCTAACGTTCCCGCCCTTTAAATGCCAACTATCCTCGCCATCCCATCCCAACCCATCAAACTTTCGGCTAATCACGCAATCAGACCGCCTTACTTGACTCTCCAAGTAAGGACGGCACCTCTCACTACCAGTAACCCAAGAAACAACGACACATTCCAGAAACAATCTATCGCAAACGTTGCACATCACCCAAAACTTGGCATCCCATCTCCCTCAAGAAAATTTCTAAACAAATTATCTCATCTTCACGTTTACAGATACGAGTGCCCGTCGAAAGGGCGTTCAACATGTCACGGCTGGCTTCACAACTAGTTTTCTACCGATATATCCTCACCCGTCCCGCGTCTCTCGAAACCCCCCGTCCGTGGTCGCCAGAAAAGTCACTTTTCCCATTAATCTAATTTCCAAACCATGAGAGCCGGATGCCGGAGAACCCTTCGCTTCGGCAACCCGTCATCATCATGACATTTAACCTTTGTATCGTATCATCTGGGCACTGCCCACTAACATGGTTTTTCTCGAGTATTCCATGATAATACATGAGGGATGGTTCCTGGGACTTGGGGCTTTGATCGTTGGGTTTGCTGTCGGCTTTGACTTGTTGAGACTCCCGTGAGAGTTCTTATCCAGGACGTAGAGGAGAGTGACAGGGCTGCTTGTAGTGCCTATATGGGTTTTTGGGATTTTGTTGCACGTCGATGGTACTTGGCTTTTTCTTGTTAGGTCCTTGGAGAGAGGGGTATAAATATACATCTGCTTGTGTAGACATACCAAGATGATAAGAAAGCGGAGGGAGAGTTTGTTTGATTGTTTGAACTCGGGAGTTGTCGCTCGTGACGTAGTACAGAGATATACTAGTCAGGAGGGACGTTGAGCAAGATCCGTACACATAGTACAAACACCACTTTACAAACACCACCGTCGTCTCTTTGACTCTCGACCCATACCGTAACCCAAATCTCAATCACCATTTTCATTCCATAGGAACAACAGCAATAACCAATCCCAACCCCACCTTCCACCCCTTCCATCCACCAAAACATGCAAATAAGGAAACCCCAAAACTAAAAACAGAGTTCGCCCTACGTCGGACACTACCCCTCTAGACCAGCCTCGTACGGCCTCGCCAAGTCCCCTCGACATGCAACAAATGCTTTCCTTCGAAATCTGGACCTGGTACTAAGTACCCTTAGCACGATTGTACGTAGCAATCTGCACTGGACCTTGTACTGGTGTAAAGGGTCTGGACAGCTCGGGTCTCCCCCCCCCTTGTCACTTTCTGATATACCCCCACATGAATCGGACAATTCAATTGGCTTAGAGGGCTATATTGTGGGGTTATACCCTGCCTATAACAAGTCGTATACAGGGGAGGGGGAGACGCGAGCTGTCCAGACCCTTTATGTGTAGCTAGAGCAAATGGAGATGGAGTTCCCTCCTGCCAAGTTGGTCGATGTGCAACAAAGTTCCTTTCCGTCACGGATGGGGGACTAGACGGATAGGTGCTGGGTAGGGGGAGATTTGTGGTACGGGTGCTGGGTTTGTGGACTGGTGGGATTGTGTACGCTAGGGTTGAGGAGCGAGGGCACTGGAGAGTCTGGCGGTATACAAGAAGTAATAGGAATACGAGTACATAGATTATGATTCGGCTGTTCTAGGCTAGTATCAAATATCAGATAAAGGGTTTGGGTTGATCAAGTGAAGTAGTTTAGAAGAATGGAATAATTAAAGGGATTACCTTTAAACCCTTAGAACAACCACTTGAATTGTTCGAAGAGGCTAGAGAGTAACTATCAATCTTTCGGGAGCCTGGATTAAAAGGCCATTCACTGCCATTGATCTTGTCTATCGCGAGGGAGTTAAGAAGTGACAGATTAAGTAGTGAGGACAAGAAGGGAAGACATCTGATTCAGGAAAGTAGGATTTGAGTATGAATGAAAAGGAGAAGATCACTCAACAAGATAAGAAATCAGGGGTTTGATTGATTTGTTTTTTTATTTGGCTTTGACCTCCCATTCATCGTGGTATCTGATACCTACTTGGATCTTACGGGATCACAGCCTGTATATCGTATATCATACTGTACAAAGCCTCATGGCCTGCCAATTGATCCAAGTCTGCGTGTGTTGTAAATTGGTACGGCACATAGCCCCTCTCCCGACGGGCGATTCAATATCTCACACTCCATACGCCGTATACTATGTGCATTCATTATCCAGACACCGAGGCTCATTGGCCCCTCCTCCTCTCCTGCCCGACCATACTCTCCTCTCTCGTCGCACCATTCAACCTCGCCTCAGTCTGCCTAAGCTTCTTCTCTAAGCCCTGTCTTTTGACTGCTAGCTCCATACGGTGCTCTTCCAATTGTGTGATCCTCTCGGCGGGTGTGGCTTCGAGACGTTTTTGTGCTGTCTGCAGAACAACATCAGAATATGTCTAAGTAATATTTCAAGCGAGAGAGGACGACATACCTTTTTGATATCACTCTGTACCTTCAATCCAGCCCCATACCATGCTCCGGTCATGGTGATAGATGCAATTGCACCAGTCAATATGAAGCGGCGGATCTTCTGTTGTGCAGGAGTACGGGTGGCCATTTTCCCCTCCAGCAACACTATCGGGATTCTGGAAATTGGGTCGATGTTCTCGGACCGATGCAGTGGATTTTCATCTCATCATGGCGAGCATTGATGGCTTGATGGCTGTTCGAATCGTGAGGTCCGTCGTCGTCGTTGATGGATGGTGGTTGCGCAGCGAAAAGTTCCCCCCCTGTATTCCAGGCTCGGATAGAGCCGAGCGAGCCACTGAAAACAAGATGCCCAAGCCATCCGACTATCAAAATGCCCGATGCCAATGCAATGCCCGAATTCTGATGCTCAATCAACACCAATATTCCCTCCAAGCCTCACTCGCTCTGCTGTGTCTTGTCTCCTTCATCTTCTCTCTGACCGCATCGTGGTCGCTATCCCTTGGCAGCTTGCCCGCTTTCCTCGCGTTGGAAGCCTTAATCCTCGCTGCAGTCGGACCACTCTCGCTATCGTAATTCCAATCCGAGAGTTCTGTGTCTTCCGAGGAATCCGAGGAATCCGATGAGGAGGAGGAGATGGAAATGCTGGAGAGCCGTCGTATCAGGCTTTGGGGTGGTGGATCGTCGGTCTCCCTTCGATTGGTGGGTAAAGGGGAAGGGAGGACGCCAGCACGATTTGAGGAGATCCAGGTGAGTAAGCGCATTGCGTGAATTATTAGATGGAAGAATAGAATTAGATTTTAGAAGGAAGAGAAGGATTTGTACAAGTACAGCGACACAGTCGCCAACAACGTTTCAAAGACTATTATTGTGTGATTCAAGTCATCCCAAGAACAGAACGAATCTCGCCTATCAAATTCTGTGTTCTCACGGAGAACATCAACAGAATTCAATCTTGAACCCTCTCAACTCTCCACCTCTTCACAACTCAGCTCTTCTTCACCTTAACGGCAATTTGCTCCCGGTAGTTTGACCTCGAGACAGCTATAGCACGTTTCAAGTATTAGGGCTTGACCAGACCGTCGACAAGCACCACCCCACAATCCGAAACCCAACGTCATAGGGGGACCAACATCAAACTCCTAATCTGCTTATCTGATCTCCGTTGCATACAATCCCGTCAGTAACCGCCAGCCAGCGTTCAGAGCGTTGAACCTTGGCCCCCTAGCCTCTACAATTGCATTTTCACTTTCCCATCAGCATTCCACGTTATCAGGCGTAAATTCAATCAAGTCGAGTATAGTTTAGTGCGTGCGTTTTCAGCCTCATTAGACGACTAATAATTAACCTTACTCAGACTGATCACGAGCAGGAGAACGTTACACCGGTCCAAAATACGAGACGACCTAACAAGACAACATGACTACCCCTCGTGTATTTATTGTCCGTCACGGTGAAACAGAGTGGTCTCTGAACGGAAGACACACTGGCACAACCGAGTTACCACTCACGGCCAACGGGGAGAAACGTATTCGAGCCACGGGTAGGGCATTGGTAGGCGATGATAGATTAATCGTTCCCAGGAATTTGGCTCATATGTATGATCTCATCTTTTTAACCCCCACCATTATACACACCCCCAGACCTCCCTAACTCAGAATTATCTTTCCCCAAAACAAAGTGAAGATACTTCGTACTACTTCAAAGTATATCAAAATCAAAATATATACTGATATACAATTAGATTCGTATCACCTCGCCACCGCGCCCAACGAACACTGGAGTTGCTGGATCTGGGCTGTAAATCAAAGTATCCATGGCAAGAATCTCCATCTCTATCTGAAGAAGAGAAAACAGAAAGCGATATCCGCACAATCGCCTCGGTAGAAGTCACAGAGGACATTCGAGAATGGGATTATGGCGATTATGAAGGCATAACATCGCCTGAAATCAGGGAGTTGAGGAAGAAACAGGGATTAGGCGAGTGGGATATTTGGAGGGATGGGTGTCCTGGGGGAGAGTATGTTTTCTCTTCTTACACTTCCTCTTTTGTTTTATGGTTTTTGTCTTCAGGTTTGGTCATGATTTGATTTCAAATTGAGATGTGATGGGAGGTGACATACAAAAATACTAACCTGAGCCCCACAGATCCCCAGAACAAATAACCACCCGCCTCGACCGCCTCATATCCACAATCCGTGAAAAATACCATTCTCCATGTATCGGCAAACCATTGTCTGATAAACCAGCAGGAGACGTCCTTCTCGTGGCCCACGGTACATCCACCCTTCCCTCGCCCACCCATCCATTTCCTCAAGCAGATGAAAACTAACTTTTCAAGGCCACATCCTCCGCGCCTTCGCAATGCGCTGGGTAGGCAGTACCCTACAAGACGGCCCTAGTTTCCTCCTAGAAGCGGGTGGTGTAGGTACATTATCTTATGAACATAAGAATATCCACGAACCAGCTATCTTGTTAGGTGGTAGTTTCATGGTTGACATTATGGAGCAGGATGAGAAGAAGAACTAGACAGGTAGGAAATGAAATAAACTCCCATTAACTATATGTAAAACCCCTCTCATCTGTGCTATTTCACCATAACAATTGAGCCACACCGTCCACACTCCACACTCCACAACGCACAGAGCAAGATTATATCTGGAGTAACAAGGACAAGATGATTTCTGAATGCCAGAATACGTAGCCTTCAAGGATCCATCCACAACTCCTTAACCGGGCTATATCACACATCATATACATCTAAATCTCCGCCCCTCCGCGGGTCCTCCGGCTGTCTGTCGCTTTCGCAATTTCGCAGGCTTTGTTGCATATCGCAGATCTGGGAGGCGCATTAACCTTATTTATTAATATGGAGTACTCGTACTAAGTACCGCTCCCGGTAGACAAGAAAAGTGGCAGAGACCTCTTTCATCTTATCCTAACTTAACTAAACACTATTATATTATATTATTTATTTAGAATAATCAAAATGATTTATCGAAAATGATAGTACGATAAAGGCAATTGTTCCAGAAATTTTAAACATTTTAGTACCCAGAGTTGACTTACGCTAATAGTTAAAATGAATGTCTGCCACTTTTCTTGTCCACCGGGAGGTACCGGTATTGTAAACAAAATAAATCTACGCGAGCGTCTCTTCTTCAAGCATAATGTACTGTGATGAAGGGTTTACTTAGTCAGTTCTATTTCCTTGATGAGGGTATCTCCATTTCTTTTTCGCTGTTTTGGTTCTTACCTTCTTGGGTTCTTTGAGCAGGTTTTGGAGCACGGACTTGGGTGTTCTTGTGTGAGGTGTTTGTTGTCTTGTGGTCTTGAACTTCCTGACTCCTTCCTACTGTACTGTATACCATTCTCTACATCTCTACAAAAAAAACTAAACCAACAAATCCTTCTCTAACTTCTAACCATCTCCATCCCTTCTCTCTCTCTCTCTCCCCTTCCATCCCCCAGCCAACCCCCCCAATAACCCCCCTGCTGTTCTACTCGCCTCACCTCACAATAATTTCACAACCCACGACTCAGTCCGAGACATCATTTCCTCATCCCCACGGTGTACCCTAGAATCCCTACTATCATCCCTACCCACCACCTCCCTAACCCAGCCTTTCTTCACACCAATTTCCCTCCTCTTTCCTTGCGCTCGATAAGATTTCGTTGCACATCGCACCCCTCATGCACGGAGACCTGAGGCCTCCCCTCTGCTCTGTCCATACTGCTTGCTACCAAGTAAAAATAGGGTGTCTTGGAATCTTGTCCATGTAAAAGGGGAGAGGAGTGGAGACGGATGTTTGATCACAAGCAGCAGAGTATGTCTGAGCAAGTAAAGCAAAGTGGACAAGCAGGAGAGGAAAATCCGGGGTAAGGAAATGAAACGAGACGGAATTGAGGGTTCGTTGCATGTCGCGATTGAGGCGGCGAAAAATGTGTTTGTTCTGTTTACTTGGAGGAAGGAGGGAGGTGGTTGAAGAGGTTTTTATGTATGTATGTATAGGAGTTATTGTTGGAGGTTTTGGGGTTGGGGTTGATGGATTTTTATTTAGGTGCTTATTTTACTTTACGAAGCTATCATACTGTACTATAGAGAAACTTTTCATAGTAAGTTTAACCTAACTAAGCGGACCTTATCTTACCTTAACTTACCTTAACGTTATTAACATGTCTATCTACAAAGACCTTACCCATAACCTACACTTCTCATCACCCACCCATCCACCAACCCATCTCTCCCCTCTCCCCCTCTCCAGACCCTCTCCACCCCTCAAAACTAAACCAAACAAAATCCGCAAAAACGAAACGAACCCTCCCCCCCACTCCTCAAAACAGAAACAAAAAAAACTCTTTGTTGCACCTCGCACCATGCGGCGAAAACCCATCAACCCACCAAAACCACAAAACCAAAAAAACACCAAGAGAAGACCACCCACAAAAGCCCCTTCGCGAAACCCCGTTTCACACCATCTCATCTCGTTTTGTCTTGTCTTGTCAAAAAACCCATCAAGGTACCGGAGAAAAGTAAGAAAAGTTAGAAACTCTGTGGGTCTCTTTTTCAAAGTTTATTTTTTAGGTTTTTAGGTTTCTTTCTATAGAGAAGTACAAGTATCGTGGTAAAACGACCTTGAGCGGGGGAGTGGATATACGGAAGAGTATAGTATAGTAAAGGGTGTAGATAGTTAATACTAGATACTATTATATAGATCGTTTATAAAAGAAGTCTATATCGACTAGATATAAGTCTTTCATTCGCTGGTTTAGCTAAAAATCGAGGCCGAGATATACTAAGATTAGCGATAGTATCTAACTTTAACTATCCATCCCCCTTTGTAAACTAGAGGTTTCTACTCGCTAGAATTCCTCTTCTTATATATAGAAAATTATAATAAGTAGGAACTTCTCGTTATTAGACTTTCTTATCTTAGGGGTTGTAGAAAGCTAGAAAGTAGTTTTACTACTCGTAGCTTCTTTATAGTCTACCTACCTACGTACTATAATATTAATATACTAGGGTAGAGTAAAGAGGAGATATTATAATCTCCTTATTATAATATGATTATATAAGCTAGATACTATAGAAATAAGCTTTAATATCTTATAATTTTCCTATATTAAATATATAATACAAGTATAGTACTATAATAAAAAGAGGTAGGTACTTAGGTATAAAAGAATATACTAACATACTTACAACTTTATATAAGAAATAGTATCTACCTAGATCCTATTTCCATACTTTCCCTACTACTTTACTACTCTATATAAAAGGATCTACTAAATAACTAACTAAATAGCTAAACCCTAATCTTAAGTATTCGAAATTCCCTTTTCTTTTTCCTTACTCCTTATCCTCTCTTCCCTCCCTCTTCCCTCCCTCTTCCCTCCCTCTTCCCTCCCTTCGTCCCTCTAACCCTTCTACTATAAAATCGCTTCTAGCTAAACTTCTATATATCTATCTACAATCACCCCTCTATAGTACCCCTCTCTATCCTTTATATATATACTAAAACCCTTACCTACTCTACTCTACTCTACTCTACTCTACTATACCTATTTCATACTCTATATAAGCCTAGAAAACCTACTAATTTATATATATATACATATTATACCTTACCTACCTAGTGTAGATTATACGTGTACATAGGTAGATTAGATAGTATTTATATATAGTTCTAGCTAGAACATTGGGATCGAGGAGAGAAGGAGAGAAGGAGAGTAGTGGGATCGAAAAGAGAAAAAGAGATACGAGTACTCTATACCTACTATACACTTAGAATCTGGAACGAAAGAGATATTGTAGAAAAAGGTCGTTGTAGTGGTATAGTAGTAATTTGTAAGAATATATATACTTTTAGATAACCCCGTACATACATGGCATGAAGAAGGAAATACAAGAAAAAGAAGACGAAGAAGAAGAAGAGCTCAAGACACGATAGAATCTACTAATCTCAACTACCCAGTCCCCCTCTCCCAGGACAAAGTCATAAGGAAACCTGCGTGTGACCAAATTCTAAGAGTCTCTAACAGTAATCTCACTAGCTCTCAACTCATCATAGCTCTCGGTACTGCCACTAACACTCCCACTCCCCATCCCCGCCTCCATCTCCCACGCCACCACACCCGCAACCAACAGTCCACCCCCAAGATACCTTTCCCTCCTAACCTCCACCTCCTCGAGCGCCAACCGTGGCCCATCACCCAAAATAGTACGTCGATGCCACTCACCCACAAACATACCCTCAGGATCAACCGCATTTCGAATCCCTCTCCACTCCGCCAACCTCTTCCCATACATCCCCTCAATCTCTTTAGCCCCCACCTCGAAGTTTTTCGCCCAATGTGGACGTCCACCGAGTTCTTTCATGAGATATTCGAAGGCTTGGTAGTATCGAAATCTGCATGCGGGGTCCTGATTATACGGACGATAGAGTGTAGCGTTAATGTAGAGAGTAGGTTCATCGGTACAGGTAGGATCGAGGTGAGGACGAGGGGTGAGGGAATTGGAGGTGTCTGTTACGCGGACTTCTAGGGGTGCGTGTATGTAGAGACCTTCTGCACTGAAGGGGATGTTGTGAGGAACGTAATCTGGGTCTTGGGGGGTAAGGTGATTAAGCCAGGAGCTGAGACGACGAATAGCTTCAGGTCCTTTGTGGAGAGGAATTGCCCATTCGTTGACGGTTTGACTGTAGAGACAGTTCATGAGGAGGGCTTTTCGGGAGGGTTGGATTGCGGATGTGGTTGATCCATTGGCGAATCCGTATTGCATACCGAAAACGAACCACTCGATCCACGGTAGCATTTTAGGAAAGTATTGTGAGACGTAGAGGAGATTATGGTAGACATGGTAGCCTAGCCATGCATCATAGTAACTCTTTGGTGGTGGACGAGGCTCTTCCTCCGTTTTATCTGCGGTCCAGACCACAGCTCTTCTTGTATATGGGAACCACCAGACTCGTACAAACTCGCTCTGTTTCCAGAGTTGTTTCTTCCATGCCTCGAGCATGGAATTATCCGTATTTATGACTAGTTTCCATGCCAGAGTAAAAGCTGGTACAGCCTGAAAAGTGATTTCACTCACAATACCCAAGGCTCCCAAACTAACCAGAGCAGCACGGAACAGCTCTTCATTCTGGCCCTCGGAACAAATCTCGGTTTTCCCATTCGCAAGAGTAATCTTCAAACTGATGACACTGCTCGAGAGAATTCCATGCCGTAATGTACTGCCGTGGGTACCGGTGCTGATAGCTCCTGCAATACTTTGCTCATTGATACTGCCCAAATTCGGCATGGCCAACCCAACCTTGTCCAACTCAGCTCCCACCTGAAACAGACGAATGCCACTTTGCATGCGCACTACACAACTTTCCCTATCGATAGCCAATATCTTGTTATAGTTGTCCAAATTGACGAGCCACGAGGAGGTACTCGTCATGGAATTTGGAGAGTGACCACATCCTGCAGTAGTGATTCGTCTTCTACAGCGTCGCGCAAGGTTGATCGCTTTCTCGATTTCCGCCAGGGACTCGGGTTGGATGTATAACTCGGGGTGACTATGAAAAGTGCGCGCCCATGTTGAATGCGTGTGGCTGGTAACGTATCGGAAGGGTATGGTGTCGTTGTCGACACTGAGTTCGTGGAGGATGGCGGGGTCCATGATGGTGACACTTTGTCAGACAGTTCAACGCGGGGTAGACAGGGAAGAGGAGTCGGAGGGTCGAGGGAATCTGTGTTGTCAGAACATGGTTGCTGGTGATGGAGGTGATGGAGGTGATGGAGGTGATGGAGGTGTATGTCTGGATATCTGCGCCTGTGGCGGATGAGTGTTGGGGAGTGTCAACTCTTCATTGTGAGTGAAGGGTGGTGGCTAAGATTTATGGTGTGTGAAGTGAGAAAGTTCCTTCATGCGGGGGGACAACCGCGCCTGCATACCCTGCGAGGATCTCGATTGCGACATCAACATTCTCATCCTCGCATCCTCCCGCTCTCTCACCGCTGCCAACTGACATGTGATAGAGAATCCGAGTCAAGTGCCTGGATCTGTCGGTGTATTCGTCTCTTCTCACGTACTTTGTATTTTTATATCTTGGTTTCTAGTCTGTTTGAGAGCGTTGCAAGACGCTTGTGGTTGTCGCTACTCTATTCCCCACGACTTTATTAGACTCTCGAGACTCTATCCGAGATCAGCACTCCAGGATGCCAGGACCCTGCAAGGCGCATCTCGAGAACTTTCACCCGACGAGTCAATCTCTATTTTTCAGTGCAGTATAAATAGCTTAGTGGCAGTTCCATGTATTTTATGAAAGGTCATCCACATGTCAATCTCTATTTTCCAGTACAGTATAAATAGCTTAGCGGCAGTTCCATGCAATTCATGGAAGGCCATCCACATGTCAATCTCTGGTTCCTCGTTCCTCCTTCCACATGATATTCTTCCATCGGCTGGTCGAAAATATATACCATGTGCTCTACACATATCATCCGATGAACCCATCTCCTTGCTACGGTATCCAGCACGCCCAGCAAAGAAGCGAAACAATCTCGTCATGATTACTGGTAGGAGTATCACACATAGGTACTTGTACAGTACGTGGAGAGAAGAATATATTTCTTCCACTTTAACTGACTTTTCAATATGCGATTCCGAGGCTCAAATTGATTTTTACAGCCGCGTTCTCCCGCCGTCAAAGTCTACGTCAACTACACCAAGACGAGCACTCGTATCTATCTAGTGATGGAGACAACCGGTCATACATGGTTTCTGACCTGAGATTTTCTGGAGGGTGACTCGGTAAAGAGTGTCAATCCAGATGGGCGGATTTTGAGACCTTTCGTGGCTTTGGATGTCCACAATTGGCAATGTTGACATTTGCAATTCGAAGAGTACCATCACAGCAAAGTCACTGAATTTCCGAGTCCTCATGTTGGTGGTCCCCTCTATCTCAAATGGATCACTCAATCTCTTGTCTGATGTCATCAAGGATGATCGAGGCGCTGGTCAATCCAACGGGGCCTGAGACCAAGTCTCCAAGGAAGACTCCCGCTCCCTCCCCATGGCATGATGAACTGCTCATCTCTGGCGCAGTGCAACAAGACCAAAATAATTTCTTATTTGCTTCAATATAATGGAAAGTGGACCAGAATCATCTTACCATCTCCTTTTTGACTTCTTGCAAAGTGTCATCTTGGGGAAAAAGAAGATGTGTGATGTCGACGACACTGTGTGGTTTGCGACGACAGCCCAAATCCGGACACGGCTACACCAAATACGATGACCCCAATCCACCGAAGCTGAAGAGGAAATCCAAATCGAAATCACAGTCACAAACGAAGAGGCCCAAGTCCTCGACGTCGACGAATGATGTGGCACAGCCCATGCTCTTGGCCACAACGACAGAGACCGACAGTTTCGGTTTCCCTGTTAGTCGGGACGACGAACGCGAGACCTTCCCGGGCACCTCGAACCTGCGCAAGAGGAACAGCGCCAACTTTGAGTGGGCACGTCTGGATCAGTTGTCGGTGATTCTGGAAAAATCAAGTCTTGCCAGTACTACTGGGACCCCCCACTTGGAGGAATCGGCTGAGGAGGTTCTAAGGTGGGATGATAATATCCAGTCTCCCCCGCTACGCCCACCAAGTCCTCCACCCAGTCCTCCACGAACACCACGACCTCCCAGATCTTCAAGATCTTCGAAATCACGGATCCCTTCGCAATCTCCAAGACCACCAGCGATCACCGTCTCACGATCGGGATCCACGGGAAGAAGAACCGAGAAGAGAACCCGTTGGCTTGACTACGAGTACCCGGACCTTCGAACACCAGAATCTGGATATCCTCCTTATTACTTACCCCGCCACAAAATGTCGAGCACTTCAGGAAGAAGAAGTCCTATTACCCCTCGACTGATCGAGCCTCCACCAACAGATGTAAGTATCTCCTATTTCTCCCTCCAAAGAATTCCCTACCAAATACTCCTCCTCCAACTCCTCACTCCACCAATCCCAAACTAACCCTGCCCCCAGCTCGAAGAAATCCAACGCATCGACGACTCCCTCTGCTTCGAACACTTCACCACCGAAGACGCCTGGGAACTCGGCTCCGCCCTCCGCACGCGTCTCATGCCCGTCCCCACGCCCGTGGTAATCAACATCGCACTCGCCAACCAAAACCAAGTCCTCTTCCACACCTGCACCCACACAGGAATCATGCCCGACAACGACAACTGGGTAGCGCGGAAGCGCAAGACGGTCCTGCGATGGGGCACCAGCACTTGGTACATGTCGTGCAAGTTCAACGGCGATGAGACCGCCTTCAAGGAAAAATATGGACTGGGGAATAGCGCAGGGGAATATGCGATTCATGGCGGTGGTGTGCCGATTCGCGTCTCCGGTGTGGAGGGGGTGGTGGCGGTTGTGGTTGTTAGTGGGCTGAAGCAGCATGAGGATCATGCGGTTATTGTGGAGGTTATTAGGGAGTTGTATTATTAGGTAGTCTTACTTTACGTTTTGCATAGTGTTTTTTTGGGTTTCGTTGGAAATTGGAAAGAGAGCGTATAATACCCTTGTGTGTTATTTAGGCGGGTTTTTTTTCGATGTGATTTCTTTTCTTTTTTTCTTTATTTATTAGTGTGAATGTTTTCATTGATTTAACTCCCTTTTTAACGACCAGAGGATGCTGTTAGCGAGATATTGGTATACCAATTTAGCCATTTCATGGATGAAGATTGGAAGGTTAGTACCTGTGTTATGGTGTTATATCTTTACTCTTGCTTTCTATTATCTGATAGCCCATTTCATCTCCTTGTTGTTCTCATGGGAGTCTGAAAGTTTTTTTTAATTTTTTTGGTTCCTGCATTTACATACATAGTTTGTTTGTTCCATGCCAGGCATTTTGCATACTCTAGAAGCGTAGCGCAGATTCCTAGCGTAGATTCCTAGTATTTCAGCAACATAGCAGAATATAATACCAGTAGCCGTTTCTTGACCTAGCATTCTACACAGCAAATACTTTTCTTTTTTCACAATCAACGGCGTTGCCGACGAACTCACGCTACCTTAGACTGGAGCTTGTGTTTAGTCGGGATATTTTAGATTTGGATGCGAATTTTTTCATACTAGGTAGGTAGTTATGTCAGGATCTACTATCTTGTATCTTGGAGCGAGGTTTTTCTTCCTTCTTCCCTCTTTTTCGAGACTTTCAAAGGTACAACTTTTTTTAAGTGTGGTCGATTTCTTCGCTCGATATCTCTGATGTGGATTTTCGGTTGAGATTTAAGTTTAAGCGAATTATTTTGATGTTTTCTTCCAATTCCTCGCGTAGATAAATAATACACATGTTAAGAAGTGAGCTCACATAGTGAATGTGCTAGCAGGCGCTAGCGGCCCAAGCGGCAGGAACTGTATTCAGTAAGATTACCTCGAGTCTCTGGACTCTCTTTGCTAGCTAGTTCGACTGAATGTCACACTTCCATCACCACAACTTCAATAACACATCGCATTTCTTCCCCCTGCGATTCCGCACTAGTAGGTTGGAAAAATGATAGGGCTGGGACTAGGACGGAAATGGTATGGGGGGGTGTACTATCTTTCTTAGACAAAGGCGGTTTTTTTGGAGGGTTGTATAAGCGCAGGATGGGAGGACTAAGTAAGTAGATACTAAAAGGAGGCTCTACATCTAGTATTCAATCCACTTATTCCCTCTTCTCTTCAAGAGAAAGACTTTCTTTGCGAGTTCATTCCTATATTATTTTCTTCCTTCAAACAATCATTTATTCCACCGTCGTTCCAAACACAATTCAACAATATCACACCAACAACCCAATCCAAAAAACCACAATGCATCTCCCCACCCTCCTCACCCTCACCATCTCCCTCCTCCCCACCATCCCCGCCCACCCCTCCAGTACCACCCATACCAAACGCGCCGAAATCGCCAAAGCCGGCTCAACCTGCGACCCCAAATTCAAGTCCTCAATCTACCCCCTCTCCCCGGAACTCTCCTTCGCCATCGAAGTCCTGCCCGCCTCGTCCTCCAACAAAGACCTCTTCCACACCCACGTCTTCATCGGCTCCGAGAAGATCCTCAACCCGCTCGACGCACCCCTCGACTACATCGCCAATCCCTGGGAATATTCATACACGAAACAAGCCGCCTTCAATTTATTGTCAAACGGCACGTTGGTGATGGATAATATGTGGTGCGATGTTGTAGCCGAGCATTGGTTTGGGGAGAGTGCCATACCGGCGTGTCCTGCGCTGCCGACGCTGAGGAGGGATGAGGGGAAGTGGGAGGTGAGGAGTAGATGTGTGGACGGGGTGGTGAGGTTGGGGCTTGAGTGGGGGGATGGGAAGAGGGGGGGTTGGAGGGTTGCGCGGGAGGAGAATCCGGGACATGAGGTTAAGCAGAGGGTTCATTGGGGGAGGGTGGATGGGAAGCAGCCGCGTGAGTTCTTTTTCTTTTTTCTCCCTTTTTCTTTTCTACTGATCGAGCTACTTTTCTGGGTTCCTTTTTGGGTGTGGTGTTTGATATTAAATATGAGATGATGAAGTTAATCCTAACGAATCCACAGAAACCGAGGTCTACCTCATCGTCAGCGTCTTCTAAGCTCATTCCTCACTCGTATAGCTCAACGAGCTACCTTTCACCCCAGAGTGATTACCCCCTCGCCCTCTTGGAAAAAATAACATACCGACATCTCACTTCTCAACATATCAACATCCAACACCCATCCCATTCCATTCACAAGAACAAACACAAAGAACCACCACAAACCATCCCGTCCCGCCATTTTCAAGACGACAAACACAAACGCAAGAACGAAGCATGGGGGCTCGACTCTTACTCTGAGGATGTTTTTCAATGGTGAAATAGTTTAATCTGCTTTGATTATGGCGTGTATATATATACCTACTCCATTAATGTTCAATCTCATCTTTCATCTTTGGAACTTGGATATATAGGTACCTAGGACTTACATTTACATCTCGCACCTTCCGTAAAAATAGATGTTTTCACATTCGCGTATATAAAAAATATCCAAGGGTTAGGTATTTAATTTCCTAAAATCATTCCATTCGCCCTCACAAGTCCCTAAAACTCGATAAGATATCGAAACATCAAATATCAAACATCACACAATAAACCCCTAAAAAGAATTCTCAGTAAAACCAACTAAAAAAAAAAAAAAAACCAACACATGTACTAAATCCCCCAAAAAACAAGAAGTCTTTCTAGAAAAAAAGAAAAAAAGATGAAGAGCACCATACAAACCCAACCTACCTACCTCCCAAAACCCTACCTAACTACCTACCTCCAAAAGTTTTTTAGCCGAAGCGCTTCAAATAAGCGAGACAAGCTAATCTAAGCGACGAACCGGACCCCAATCCGTCCTCTAAGGTCGAGAAAAAAAGGAGCCATTTTGAGGCACAGGCCACCCCACCCCACAAATCCACCTACAGTAAATCATGACTTTTTATTATAACACATACAAATTAAATAGTAAAATAATGTCTTAAAATGTGTCATTTGTCCCTCCCGGTCTCTGAACTCTGGAAATCTATTTGGGTAGGTTTATATACATTTTGAATGGTTTTTGGGTCGAGGTGTTGGGTGGGGTGGCCTGTGCCTCAAAAAGGCTCCTTTTTTCTCGACCTTAGAGCCGTCGTCTAGTTCATGACCAAGTACGAGGATAGATAAAACCAAAAAAAAAAAAAAGAGGATACGAAAATATCATATTCTCGAGGGGAGGGATACTAAAGAGTAAGCAAGGAGTTAATAAAATAACATAACAGTACATAACATCCTCTCTTCATCTCTACTCTACTCTTCATAAAACCCCTTTCCCCCTTCCCCCTTCCCCCCCCCAAAACAAAAACAAAAAGAAAAAGAAAAAGAATCCCCCCCTTGGCAGGCAGCGAACACATACTCGTTTACACAATACTTACGCACTACATATCACACACACAAATCCCCAAGATCTATCCCAAACTTCCAAAGAAGAGAACAACCATGATACAGTAGGTACCGCAAGAGAGTAAAGTAAAAACAAGGAATCTCACTCGTACCAGTATAGAGACAAGAAAGAAAGAAAGTTCGTTGACGTTCTACAGTACCTTCCACTTTCCTAGGAGAAGAAAAGAGAGAAGAGAAAGAGAAACCAGAATTCAACCCCGCCCATCCAATGAAGGGAATATTGGACCTTGGATAAGGTTATGTCGTAGTAAGATGAAAAAAGGAGAAAAAGGAAATTATTTGTTCAATTTCATATAAAACTTCAGAGTTACCTAGCTTTTAGACCATTTCCCCACCCAGCCATTTTTCATTATATCCTCTATCCCATCCATCCAGACTATAACGCCAGATACCGTCTAAAAAAAAGATGAAAAGCACTTTTCGCATCATTAATCAAAAGGAATAAATCCATTTTTATATCAAGATCCAAAAGCAGCAGCAGGGTAAACCCTCTTCTTCTTCCCACCCGAAGCACCCCGTGAACTACTCCTCGAGCTAGTTCCACTAGCCTCCGCGGAAGCCAGGTGACTTGCAGATTTCAGGAGAGAGCCGGCGAGGACATCTTCAGGAAGATCATTCCATTCGCGTTCGGGACCTCGATCTTGGAATGAGCGTGTGGGAGTTGGTAAGGAAGGTCTGTTTTCCTTCTCGGTAGCTGTCTCTTTGGGAGCTGAAGTCTGGGAGCCTGTGCCAGCGGTGGTGTTTAGTGGGACGGCGGGCCCGCTGGAACTGGTATATGGAGTTGAGGATTGGGATTGGAGATGATCGCTAGGTACGATTCTTCGACGCAGGATCCAGGCTGTATGTGGTTTCAATTTTCGGTAGTAATCTTGTACGACATTTTCTTCGCGCTTGAATCCTCGTTTCGAGTACCATTCCAAGGCCTCAGTATTCTCGGTCCATACATGTGCGTAGATTTCCACGACCTTGACTCCGTTGGTTGATATACTTGTAGAAGCGGCAGAATTTATAATATCCTGGAGAACTGCGGCGGCTAAACCTTGACCTCGATACGGAGAGAGTAAAGCCAGTGATTGAATATATAAATCATGACATCCAGGAACAAACTCTGGTTTGGAAAGTGACGATTCCGGTGTGGGGGTTGGTTCCAGCCGGCATACCGCACCTCCTATCACCTGTTCTTTTGTTGGTGGACCAGGTTCTGTCCATGTTATGATGCGGGAGAAACTAGGTAAAGGGTTTGGAGCAGTGATTGTATGATAGAAGCTGTCGGGGTACCCAATTGGGAGGAGGAGAGCATTGATTCTGCGGAGGGATTGAATATGTTCTTCCTGAATAAGAGCAATGGAAGCTTGCGAAGGGAGTTTGGTAGGCGCATAGGAAGTTCGTGATGGTGTTTGTGAGGGAGGCGGAGAATATATTGTGGTGGGTATGGGGGAGGATCTGGGGGCGGAGGTTGGAAGAGGTGATGCTGGTGCCGGTGGAGCTGTGTAACTTGGTGATGATCGGGGTTGGAAGAATGATCGAATGGAGGGTTGTGGCCGAGGTTGTGGAGGGGTCGAGGAATTGCCGTTTTGGTCCATCTTGAGGATTGAACACTGCAGAATTGGACTCGGGGGAGGGTGCGAAGAAGTGTTTGTGGTTGAGATGTCTCTTGTACGAGTCTCTCTTCTCCTATATGCAATTGTAGAAATTCGATGATGAGGTGTTCAGGGGCCGTTCCCACCAACCTCAGCCCTCGAGCTTTCAGGGTTCCAACCCACTATAACTTCGCCCAAAGCAGTCACCGCTTTCAGGCCCACTTGAACCTTAAATAGCAACTGCGGCTCTCAGTGGGCTGATAGGCCGTCGGGGGACTTTAGTGGCGCTAGTGTTACAACATCCCTGTCGCTTCTGGCGGGAGCTTGAAGGGTGTAACTGTAAGGTTCCCAGTTTCAGGGCAGTGAGGGCTGTGGGCTGTAGGCTGTAGGCTGTAGGCTGTAGGCTGTAGGCTGTAGGCTGTAGGCTGTAGGCTGTAGGCTGTAGGCTGTAGTCTGTGAGGGCATTTGTTCACCACAATTCCATCTTCACTTGTCGATTGACAGTGCTCGGTACTTCACCTGTATATCCTCAGCCTCAGCCTGGGCGTGCCTGACCACCTCTAACGTCGGACGGTCAGAGAGGTCGCATGTGTACGGCTGCCCTGTATTTCTGGCATCACTTTGCAGCCTCTTGCTGAGTGCATAGTTACCGAGTTGACAGGCGGTTGCTGAGTATCGGATACCCGCCTACGAAGCCTGAAGCCTGAAGCCGAAGCCTGAAGCCTGAAGTCGGTACAGACAGCTACAGAATCCCCCGATTTGACCCAACTACCCATCGCCAACATGGCCAACAACGATACCTTTCCCCAAACGGGCATTGTCGTCGCCAGTGAAGCGTCAACGGATAACATGGGCGCCTTGGTAAGATTTCCAACTTTTTCAATAGCTTCATTCTCGGCCGTGTTTGGATGAGGTTGGACGCGACCCTCGCTAACTTTAGAAATAGGCCCATTCAATCTTGGACGACATCGTATACAATGTAATTCATGACATTGTCCTCGCCGCGCATCGCGAAGACAAGATGGCGAAAGCTGCCACGGCCGCAATTCTCGTCGAGCAAAAAGCTGCTCAAACCGCGCCACTACCACCTGTATCCGACGATTCCAACCCAGCTCCCGATCCTCCACATAAGGCCGAAACCGAGTCGGCAACCTACCAGAATGGAAAGGTTTATTTGAAAGGGAACCCATTGGAGACCGTCACCGAAATCATCTGTCCGAAATGCCATCTACCTCGACTTCTCTACCCTACAGATGGCGTTGGCGCGAGGAAGGTGGAACCCGGCAAGGAGTTTTGTAAAAAGAAGCCATTCATAGAGAAGCCATACCATGATATCTATGGTCAGACATTCCAAATGGAAGGTCCGGGCCGAGGAAAGAAGAAGAAGGACATGATCAACCCACTATTACAATCTGCAACAGAGGGTACACCAAATGGAAGCCAAGATTCGCCAAACCCATCACCACCTCCAGGAGACGGCCTACCAAAGCCAATCTCATTCCCACACGCAAAATGTCACCATTGCAGCACCTTCCTACCCATCAAACGAATGAACAACCATATGATAAAGTGCATTGGAGGTGGTGGTCGAGATTCATCACGACAAGCTCTCCTAAAGATGCAAAACAATGGCAATGGTAGCCAAAATGGAGGTACCCCTCCTGGTAGCCGAACTGGAACACCAGCACCGGCAGGTACCACAAATCACAAGGGCAAGAGTAGTCCCAACAAGAGAGAAGCTGGTGATGATTTTGAATCCGACTCATCACCACAAAAGAAGAAGAAGCTCAAAAAGACGGCAGCCACCAAGCTCAAAGCTCCAAAAATGGCAAAGTCCTCTTCTCAAATGTCGAGTTCAAATTTAAGTTTTGAGCAAAAGGCTCCAGCTACAGATGATGAAGACGAAGATAGCAAAGAAGATGAGAATGACGGCGAGTACGGTACCGTGGTTGTAGAGCCCAAAAAGAAGGTCATCAAACCCGTAACCAAAAAGGCAAAGGATACCGGCATGGGGATTCAAAAGAAGAAATGGTTACACGGTAAAGGAGGTGTCAAACCCAACTTACCACCCGTCACGAGTGATCTCATAGATGGCGCTCCAAGTCCCATAATCAAGTTGAAGACCAAGACCAACCTATCCGACCGAACATCTTCCACCAAGCCTCATTCTTCCAAGAATACACCCAAGAATACACCCAATGGTTCGCCCAAAGTTTCTGGGGCGGTGCCAGCAAGTAACGGAAAGACGTCTTCGGGATTGGTACGTGCTGAGTCGGAGTCAAGTCAAACACTGAGTTCTCCAAATTAGCCGAGGACTATTCTTTATTTTTGCTTCGATTGAAGGCTTCACTTTACGATTGCTGGGGGTGTTTCGTGTTTCCCTTTCAGTGTGCATTGCATTGCATTGCGATATTTATATTTTCTGTTCTCACGGTGGCATTTTTGATTGTGTTTTTGCCGCAGTACGTTGATGAGAAACGACTAGAGCGATTGATCGAGCGAGTTTAGTGAGTGAGCGAGCTAGTGGGCTCTGTGCATATTAGGTACCTAGGTACATTAGGTCTTGACTTTGACTGTTGCGTTTGGCATATGCATACAGTACCGAAAACAACAAAAGCTTCTTTCTACGCGAGGATGGATGGATGGATTGATTTGAGCGGTTCTTCTTTTTTGTGTTCTTTTTTTACTTCTTTACATGTGCATGGGATTCTGGCGTCTTCTCCTTTTTTTGGTACCGGTATTTGCAATCTCACTTCTCCTGGAAGATCACCGTCTCCCCGATAAAACTATTAGGAAGGAAAAGAGGAGAAGGAGGAGAGAGGATAGGGGCAGGCGTTTAGGGAAGGAAGGGAATTTGCATTGCTGACTGGCTGGTTGGCTTGCTGGATGGCTGTGATACTGGCACTTCTATTTTGATGGATGGAAGGAGGAAGGTATGGAGGAAAGGGTGGATTGGGGAATGGATAGGGATTGATGGGGAAGTGGAGTTGACTGGAATGGTGGAGGAATGGAAAGAAATGGAAAGGAGTGTATTATATGATTTGTATAGAGTAAAGTGAAGTGAAGTGAATATAAGTTGTTCCGTGGCTTTTTTTCTTTTCTTTTCTCCTCTTCCTTTTCTCATTTCCTTTCCACTTCCATTTCCATTTCCATTTCTGTTTCCTTTACCTATTTACCTGCCTACTACCTATTACCTTTCCCCCTCTGAAGACTGAACTATAAAAACCCAAACCCAAACCCAAAGCAAATAAAACCCCAAATATCTTACAATCAACCACCTTTTTATCTTCCTCCCCTCCCCGTCCCTTCTCTTCCTATCACTTCCCATCCCTTCCCTTCCTCCTCTTTCCATCAAGTACTATATCAAGGGATTCGAAGAAGATTCACAGTATAGTCTCTTGTATTCCTAGGGGTGGAGTTCTGAATGTAATCTTGTATATAAAAGGGAAGAGGGAGGAGTGAGGGGTATAGAGTTCGGAGTGTTGAGTGTAGAGTATAAAGTTTACAGTATTAAGTATAGAATATAGATAAGATATAAGATATATACATATAAGAGTCAGACAGGTAATAGGAATAGGAAGAGGAATTTAATTTAATTTAACTTGCTTTAATTTGATTAGATTTTATAGTTAGATAATTAGCTAAGTAGTTGGTTGGTTAGCTGGTATAGTATTACCTAGGTATAGTTACCTACCTGTGATTTTGGGTTTGTTTGGGGGGGTGGAGATTAGGTAGGTCTACCAAGGATATTGTATATAGGTTAATGATTTTTTATGGGTTGGATGGTGTGGCCTGGTGTGGTGTGGTGGTGTGAGATATGAGATTGTAAGTTATATAGTGTGATGGGAAGGGATGGGAAGGGAGGGGAGGGGGGTATATAGAGGTAAGATTACTGAACTTGGGTAAGTAAGTTAGGTTAAGTAATAGATTTCAACATATTGAATGTGAAATTTGGAGCTTGGAGTTTGAAAATGGGGATTCGCGGTGATATACTGTATACGAATTTAGTATATCCAATTCTTTCTGTCGCTTTCTTTTTACATAGGTTACATGTATCCAATCACCAAAATAATCTACACCCCACCAACCCCAAATCTTCCTCTCCTCCCCCATCCCATCTCATCCCGTCCCTAAACAACAGCCCCAGGAACCCTCCAAGCAACCAAATCCTCCCTCACAGCAAACTCATCCACCTCCCTCACCCTCCTCTTAACCACCATCCCATTCCCCCCCCCCTCCCTCTCCCTCACATCCCCCTCTCCATCACCTCCCCTCCCAAACCCCACCGTCTCCTGAGACCCGGAGTGTTTATGCCCCCTCTCCCTCATCCTCTGCAACGAAGCCTTCTTCGTAATAGTATTCTGACTCTTCAGACTGGTCGTGGAATACGCGCGGTCTCTCCGTCCATGCAGACTATTGTCGTCGTGGTCCCAGTGATGGAGATCGTGCGAGTGGGTGTGTGAGAGGGTGTGTAGGGTTGGTGTTTGCAGGGAGAGGGTTGAGTGGGGGGGTGAGGGGTGGAGGGATGGTGGGCCTTCTTTCCACCCGGTTCCGCCGTTGAAGATGTCTTCTATGCATTCGTCGGCGGAGAGCTCGTTGGCTTGGGCGGCCCAGGAGGCGGCGAGGGCGAGGCGGTACATGTCTTGGAGCTCGCCTTGGTCGCGGGGTTTGGTGGAGAGGACGGGTGCTTCTGGTTTTCTTAGTCTCGCTTGTTTATGATAGGGGAGAAGAAGAGAAGAGAGAGCAGGAAAGGAAAGGAAGAGAGAAATATAAACATACGTTTATCCTTATCCCCCCCATCCCCCGCCATAATCCCCGCTATCCCCCCAAAAACAGGCGCACTCTTCAACGGAGGCGCCACGAAATTCCTCTCCCCATCAACCTGCTTCATACAAATGCCCACCTTCAGCGTACTATTAATCTTACTCTCCATCATCAGATATCTTCTCGTGACGCCATCCTCCTCGCCCCCCGTGGCAGTCATCTCGCTCTCCTCGACATACTCGCTCAGATTCAGCGTCAGTTCGCCCAAGACCACGCGCTCGGGTTTCGGGCTGCTTGTGTCGAAGTCTTGGAGCACTTCGAAGTGGATCGGGCATTCGAGGAGGTTGTTGGATTTATCGATGGTCAGACGGAGGGGGATTACCTTTGTGTAGGCGTAGCTGACTTTGTGGTCCACTATGGGGGCTTTGGATGTGCGGCCGCGGTGTTCGGTTGAGGTTGAGGAAGGGAGGTGCCATTTTATGAAGGAGGTTCCGGTGACGAGGGGGACGTTGTTGAGGTCTATTATCTGGGCTAGTGTTAGTCGGCTATTTTAATAGGGGAGGGGGAAAGTACTTTTAGAGTAAGGTCGAATTTGGGCTATGATTTGAGGTTCGTTAGTACCGTTCTATTCCTGTGGTAGAAGTAGGGATTGGATGCACACCTTTCGCGCTTTAGAAACTAGAAGAGTAGATATCATCGTTAGTTGCGAGGACGTAGAACGGTTATGGTCATGGTGATACATCGTGGGAGTGATGAAGAGAACTTGTGCTTGTGATTGTGATTGTGATTCGTGATAGGTAAGAACGAGGGTGATGGTACATACTAAGAGGATTCAAAGCCGCCATGATGGCCTTTTGGGCGCATATACACCGTAAATCTCTCTGGAATGCTTATTGTCTCATTGTTCTTTCCTTTGCTCTCTTGTCGTCTTGTCGTAGCCGCGCGAACGGGGGGATGCTGGGACGAGGCTGAGGATGACGTCTGGAAGCCGAGAATACCCCTGTCAATTAAAACTTCGGCTTCGGCACCCCGCATTGCCGTGGGCGCGGGTGGGCCAACCGAGAAATCTTCTCCCCCCTTTTTTTGTCATGTCAACGTTAAACGATAGGACAAGGATTATGTGATGGAGATCTCGGGCGATGGAATTGCGGATGTGGCTTTGGAGCAATTCGCCAGTTGGGAGAAGAAGAGGAAACCTTTGACTAGAACGAATGGAGTGAAGGAATGGGTTCCTTTTAGTGGGATTGTTGTTCAAGGTACTGATCGCCTACAATTGAAAGTATATTTACTGACAAATTCAGAGAAGAACAGCAACAAATTAACTTGTCTTGCTGCAGCGTATGTTTAATCTTTCAACCGATTCGATCCGATGTTGATTTGCCAAAGTACAGGAATGAAATGTCTCCCTCAAAAACACATTGCTAAAGCACAAGGTGTTATCCTTCACGATTGGCATGCTGAAATTCTTGCCATTCGATCATTTAATCGTTTTTTGTTGGATGAATGTCTTGCACTGCTCAATTCGGAAAAGAAGTCAAGTCAGTATCTTCGCTTGAGAGAGGAACATGAGAGGACTGAGATGCATTTTCAACCTTTTGCTTTGGTTGATGGGTTGGATATTCATATGTATTGCTCCGAAGCACCTTGTAAGTCCCAACCCATCAAAACAAAAAGCATTATGCTCATTAAGAAATATACTAACAAACATTACCAGGCGGAGACGCAAGCATGGAACTCATAATGTCCCAACAAGAAGATTCCACGCCATGGGACCTCCCCACCCCCTCAAACACATCCACATCCACAACCACATCAACACCCACCACCTCAGCAGAATCCACAATCCTCCACGGTCGAGGCTACTTCTCCCACCTCGGAATCACCCGCCGAAAACCCTCCCGCCCCGACGCACCCCCCACCCTCTCCAAATCCTGCACCGACAAACTCGCCTCCACACAAAGCACCTCCCTCCTCTCATCCCTAACCTCCCTCCTCATCTCCCCACAAAACATGTACCTCACCTCCCTCGTCCTACCCTCCTCACAACTCTCCCAAATCGCAGTAACACGTGCCTTCTCCGCCTCCGGACGACTGAAACCGCTCCAGGGAAAGGATTGGGGAGGTGGATATGCATTTACCCCCTTCCGCGTACTAATCACCGAACGGGAATTCGAATACTCACGCCGTGGGAAGGGAGGGGAGAAGGTGGCTAGTAACCTCGCTTCGTCGTGGACGCGGTATGGGAGTGAGACTGTGATTGGGGGGACGTTGCAGGGGCGGAAACAAGGTGATGTGAGGGGTGCGAGTAGAGTTTGTAAGAGGAGGATGTGGAGGGTTGCTTTGGAGGTTGCTGTGAGGGCTGGGGTTCCTTTGGTTGAAGGGTTACTGAGGCAGAGGAGGTATGGAGATGTTAAGGGTGGGACGTTGTTGGAAGGGAGGAGGAGGGTTAAAAGGGATGTTAGGGATGTGATGGGTGGGTGGGTTAGGAATGAGGGGGATGAGGAGTTTAGTGTTGAGGGGGTGGATGTTTAGATTTTGTGGTTTGTTGGGGGAAGATGGGAACTGACATGAGTGTGATGGGGATATCTTACTGAAAGTTGGAGGTTTTCTGAATGTGAAACGTATACATGATGTGCTAAGGCAGCTGCAGGAATAGCCTTTTGATCATTTAAACTGTAGTAATAGCTATATCATCAAAGTGAGGGATACCATTGTAGTAGTTACAAACATAATAATAAGACAAATGGTCTGTAGCTGCATATGGGGATGTATTATGGTTTAATGCAATATAATGTGGTGAATGTGGATGTTGTGGAGATGAGAGACGGGCGCTACTTAATATATCTTATGTAGAAGAGAAGCGATGAACATCTGGTCGGAGAGTTCAGAGGTAAGATGGGTGTGTCAAATATATAATGTCATTCCAATACTTGGTTTTCATGGTCGGTTCCACAACAAACACTCCTACAAAAGCTTTGGGTGTCCCCTTAGATAGCCGAGTTCTTTAGTTAGGTAAAGTTGAACTTGAAACGGATACAAAAAATGTTCTCGCAAGATATTCGTACAGCATTTCCCGAATAGAGTAAATTCTAGCTATCTCCTCAGTGGTCCTTGTCCCGCGAGACATGTTCTCAGGGCGCGTAAAGTAGGTCTTAGATAACCCCATCAAAATTTCCTATTTGACATCATATATAACTTCACAAAAGTCAAAAGAAACTTATGTAAACTTCATGTCTCAATCATATATAGTACCACATTAAATCTAGAAGTCCGACCGCGATATTCCTCTAACTCTATATATAGAAGGAGACGCGCTTGAATCAGGGGCTCGCCAAACATGGAGATATCTAGTTAAGGGACAAGGACCACAGAGGAGCTAAAATCATCACCGTCCTAAGAATGGAAAAAAAGAATATGGGTATTATCAAAGTTATTCTCAAACCTCTGTCTTTCTGATTGCAGTAACTCGCGATAATATGCTATAGTGAGCCTAGGTAGCTTCTGGGTAGAGCCATTACACGGCCCGAGTTTTGAATTTACTCCTGCCGTTCCGTCTTATTTCCAATCGCAAGACATTCTCTCTCAGCGACTCCAAGAAGCAAACGGAAGGTATCTAGAAGGGCCAAAACCAGACCACTCTTCACCATTCAGAGTAGGCTCACCACTTTCTCCGCGCAGCTGGATCTCCTCTGCAAGTCGCACGAGAGAGCAGCAGAAGGCAGAGAACTATGCATGGGCACTTCAAAGACAACTAGAACGAACCTCTCCAGCAGATACGGCACCAAAAACAGTTTCACCTGAGGGAATTCACTTGTGTTATAATGAGATCCAAAAAGACCCATGGTACTCTCTATCAGCACCAGAGGAAAAGAGAGATGAGAGCGAAGAAGATCTATGGAAATTCATCTCTCTCGAGCAAACTTACCCGGAGGATGCAGATTCAGGCGAAGACTCAAATAGTATTAACAAGAGGTTTCTACTTCATGAATCGGATTCTAGCATCGGTACTTTAGCAAAAGAACTTGCATCCAACACAGGACAGGACTGGTCGACATCTTCGAGCATCGTCAATAATGATACTATGCCGAGCTATTGGAATAACATATCCTCTGTAGCGGTGACATCGCCTTTTTTCGATCAACCAACTCAATTCACCACGAATCGTCCAGTTACGGAAGATGTCTATCATGAAATTCAAAACTTCCATCAGTCAGCCTCGGTTCCGGACGTTGAAGGTATCTTCGACTCCTCACAACCGCAAGTAACTCAAGGGCTAATACAATTGACCAGATGTGCAATTACCAATGGCATCCTCTCTGAATAATGAGCAATCCTTCAATTCCATGGGTCCAACAAAGCCAAATGTAGTTGTCTTGAAAAAACAACTTTATCAAGAAGGAAGCTTAACAGAGGAACAAGCACTACGAATTCGCGAACTAGGCACTGCGATCTTGCAGCGAGAGTCAGATTCGCAAAAATTGAATATGTCAAAGACCGAAGCTGGAGGTGTTCAAAGTCAATACTACGATACAATGAAGCTATCTGAAGCCGTGGGGCGACTCAACCCGTTTGGTAACCCGAAAGACTCTCAACGAACTTGGCGTGTTGACGATCCTTCTCCAGCCTCTTCTAAAAGCAGATCGAGAGAGAACAAGAGAAAGGTTCTCCGTGTGTTGATCAAAGGAAAAGAACATCTTTCGTGTCCAGACTCTGGGGCTTCGGAGAACATCATGAGTGAGGAATTTGCCAACCATGAAGGCTTCCACATCCGGCCGAGGGTGAAGATGTTTCAACTCGGTAACGGAAAGTACGTCTGGTCAACTGGCAAGGTGTATACATCAGTAATAGTACCAGGCCTTCCACTTTCTAGGAGGAAGCAAGCTTTCTTCGTGCTGCCTGATTGCCCTGTCCCTTTGATTATGGGGTTGCCATTTCTAGAGGAAGCCGAAATAATGTCAAAGAATCGGCACGTACTTGAAAGTTGTCCAGTGGAGTTGAAAAATATATCCCATCTTCTCTGGATCGGACCGCCCCGCAACAGGATGAAGTGTTCGTTCGCTGGTCGTGATCTGATTGGTGTTGCTGATACTGGCAGCGACCTCAACATGATGAGTTTGGAATGCGCGAAAAGAGAAGGATTCGACATCGATCAGAGGGACAGTGCTCGAAGACGAATCAGATTCGGGGACGGATCGGAAGCAGAAACCGTCGGCCAAGTCTACGTGTACAATTTGGGATTCGACTGGAGTCAGCCAGAGACTGAAGCGCACGATACATCTCCTTCCAGTCCAAAGGATTCTCCCTCAAATGACGCCCCATCAGGCGTCTCAGAGGAAGATAATTACGAGGCTTTTCATGTGTTCCCCGGCCTACCGTCCGACTTGATATTTGGACGTGATCTTCTCGATAGACTTGATGCGTTCAATCTATGTCCCGATCTAGTCAGCGAACACCCCAAGAAGCGGAAGAGGCCCGATGAAGTGCCCGTCTCTGAGCTCAACATACTGATCAATGTCCGTCGCTCGATTTTCTCATTCTGGAAGCGAAGAAAAAACAACGCAGGAGACCCCATTCCCCTCGACGAAATTGAAACGCATAATGATGACTGGCATGCAGAACTCGGGCGGCGCTCAATAGAAGAAGATAGGATTAAACGGTTGCCGCAGCGTGAGCAAGAACGAGCCCGGAGAGCTGAAAGAATACAGGTTGAAGAATGGGATCGGCTTCACGCCCGTTGTCTTCACTGTCATCCTGAATGATTCAAAGCTTGAGTAAGTTTTTCAGTTTGGTAACCTTACATTGTGTATTTCCTATGTCTTGTGCTTTATACTTTACGGCCGATATATATAAGACATATGGTCATGGTTATTGTCTTCTTTTTTTGAAGACTCGCTCATAGCTTTCTATAGACTCATCTTTTGTATGAAATTCCCCTAGAACTGGACAACTTCCTGTATTTTCTGGGTCAGTGTTGGCAATATGGTGGTAGGTTGGTTTTCATGGCTTATTAGTCAGTTTTGATATTGTAAAACTGTTAATAGACGCCTGAAACATTTCAACTTAGAGAAGTGCAGAAAGGACACGCTTATATGCAATGGAAGAGAATACTAAAATCCACTTCTCGGTGCCTCACTCAGTGACTTAATAATTCAATAATGACATTCAAAGAACTAATTCCAACTTCCAACAAAAACTACCGACAGTTTATCGAAATCTAACATTTAGAACACTATTGTAGTTCCACAAGAAAGAGCTAGTTTCAGCCTTAATCTGTAATGCCTCTTGTACAAAAGAATATAAAACTAATTCTATATACAGAGCACTTTATCTTGGATACCTAGATTACTATACTAACTCTATATACATATTACTTCTTGGATTATAAAATTATAGATGATTGTTACATTAGTAGTTAAGTCTAAGGTTTACCAGGAAAATGTACCTTTGTGAGTTTAATTAACTGCGCGAGGGTAATCCGGTATCTAGGAGGTAGAATATAGCTAATCAGCTTACCCTAAAATACTGTTATTCTTACGTTTCGAGTTTAGCGCCCTTATCTTACCTATATTTTAACTAACATATATAGCTCCATGCGTCTATAATTAGCAAATATATATAAAACAAAGAAAACCAGCTAGTTTTAGACTTTACCTAGGCAGTACACAAAACTAAACTAACTAAAGCAACGGAGAAAATCGAGATAAATACTGCCTATTGGGGTCTGGCTCTACGGTAGCTTCGTGTTAGGTGGATCTCTTGTATTTACTAAACGTTATTCTCTTTCCACTCAAGTTGTCCCTTCGTTTTCCAGTCCTCATTCTTTCAGTTTTTAAAATGAAACTCCTTTTGAGATAATTTGGGGAAACAATCAGGGAGGCTAAGAGACTAGTACTATTTGCCAGGTTCAAAGTTAGAGTTTTACCAGGAGTATGTAATAGTTCTCTTGATGTTTTAATGTTAAAGATTAGAGATAAGGGCACGGAGATTTAAATGTATATAGCAATGCATCTTCATTTAACTCCCAGCTACAGACAGTATCTTAACAGAAAGCTAGAAGATATCTAAGAACTCGCGAGTAAGGGGAAGGCTCAACTTTCACCGTACTCGCCTATTCAATCAACAACCTCCAAAATATCTCAGCCCTATCTCACAACCTACTCCACTACCCCATTCCCCCATTCCCCATTCCCTTAGTACAATACACAATTAACAAAACCCCAATCAGCTTATACTTCAAATTTATAAGTTTTCAAAATTTGCGTCGTAGTGTTTTTATCTTTCATGTTATAAGAAAATACAAGCTATCTAAATTAAAAGTATAGTCGATTATTCCGTACTAGGTAGTAGGACTTCGGATAGTAAGTGACTGTAACTTACTTGATTGGACCTTGAATGCTAGCCAAATAGTACAGGTAATGCTGTGCTTGTGCTAAGCGACTTCCCTTCCTTGAGATACGGAGAGAAAGGGTCGACCGGATGTTTTGCGGTTTTTATACTTGGATTTTCGATGTTTGAGTGTTTTCTTTGTGGTCTATTAGGAGAGTGAGTGGTCGATCGTACTACGGTATCGCATCGAAGGTATATTCTTACAATCTATGAGATGATCACATAGTCAAGGAGAAGTATTCGAGTGTTGCATTCAAGGCAAATCGTATATCAGAGCTCATGATACGTGATTCCGCTCTATAGAAGTAACTAGTCTATATCCAATTGAAAGGCTAAAACTCACTTAACCTCGTCTATTTCTTTTTGCCACTCAACTAAAAATCTAAGACTTCCCAACCTCCACCTCCTCCTTAACTTTAAAATCCTCTTTCTTAGGTCTCACCCCAAAAATCGTACTCCCAACCCTCACCTCATCACTCCCCATCTTAATCGCGCCCTCAAAATCCTCACTCATCCCCATACTCAACTCCAACCTCCTATCCCCCAACTCACTCCTCAACTCCTCTTCCAGCCTCTCCTTCTCCCTCTTCAGTAACACAAAATCCTCATTCTCGTTTCCGGCGGCGGTCTCCTTGCTGCGTGCGATGGCGCCGATGGTCATGAGTCCGAGGAGATGGAGCGACGGACAGTTTGCCAGAACGTGTTTTGCTAGCTCGCTGGTTTCGGCGCCGGGGGTGGTCCCGGATTTGGAGGATTCGCCCGAGGTGTTGACTTGGATGTGGATGTTGAGCGGGGGGAGGTTGGGGTGTGTTGTGCGGCCGAGGTGGAGTTGGGTGGCTTTTTTGGGGGAGTCGATTGAGGAGACGCAGAAGAGGTTGGGGATTGTTGAGGCGAGGGGTTTGCATTTATCTGTAGAGAGCGTTAGAAATGTGGTTTATAATACTTCATTCGTAGAGAACTATGAGTTACAGTTGTATTGAACTTTGAGAACATGAAAAAGTCATGTCACGGGATATATTGTTGTCAACACAATAAAGATGAAGAAATATAAGCCATAAAAATATCTTCACTTACTACTCTGTAACCCCCCAATAAAATGCCACTTAATATCCTTCGGCAACATCTCCGCCTTCTCCATCAACTCCTGCGCATAATTCTCTCCAAAATGCACTTGCTTGACCTCAGGATCTTGATATAAAGCCAAAATATCCGAAGCAGGCTTCAACTTTGAAACCGCTACCAATCTTACCTATTCTCTCATCAGCTCCCAGTCTTAAAATTTTTATGAGAAAATGTCAGAGTGAAGGGTTGAGAGATGAATTACATTTCTACCATTGGCACTTTTGATGACGCGTTGAGAAACGGCTTGTAATGCGCCCACTAAATCTTTGCCGCGCATACTGTCGATTTCGAGTGAGGACGTGGATTGCGTGCTCATTATGTGTCTTGGAAGAAGATACTCGTATATCTTTGCCGGGATGGAGTGCGTGGTGTTGAGGAATGAGATGACGACTTTGAAGAGTGGACTGGGGTTGAGAATTGGAGTCAATAAATCGGGGCCCCGAACCGTATCGGGATTCTCGTGCCGGACCGAAATCGGGGTATCGGAAGCCTTATCGGAAAGATCTTGGCTTGGCATATCCCGTTGATCGCGGTTATGGGGTTGTGTGGAGTAACGGAATACGACACTGACTTGCATGTTCTGGACTTCTGGAAAAGGACTCGAAAAGACAGAAATAGATTTTCGGAGATCCGAATGACCTTCTTTCTTGAATTGGGACAGACAGCCTTAACGGCAAAGACATCTCGGCGTTGTCTTGTGCTGTTGGAAGGCGCAATTCTTGGAGGATTACTCCTGCATATCGCGGGTTTGTGGGTGGATTCAACTTTCTCTGGTTACTGGTGGAAGGTCTTGTTGGTGTTTCGATGTTTCGTTTCTATTTCGATCCTTCTATGTATATACTAGTATGGGGCATATCTGGGGTTCGTGTTATGGGTTTGCATTCGTTGTGTTGGTGTCGTATTGTTAGATGGGGCACATTTGTTTCTACCAACTTGTACCGCCCCTTTTTTATTTGTCTGAGCTTGGTTGGAGAAGATTCCCGAAAGTTGCGGGGTATCCTTTCTTCTGGAAAAATCTGGCGAAACGGGTAGAAGTAAAATTGAAGAGGCTCTACGGTACTGTGTGTCTAGATTCTCTTGGAACCGGTGTACGCAGGCCACCTACTTGCAAATCCTCGTATAGATTCATTTGATCTACTTCGGCAAATAAAAATATCATTTTATAATTGCTGAATTATATTGTATACGAACACCAGTGGTTTGAGATTAAGAGCAAAGCACTGCTTCAAAAGTCGAAAGATAAAGGGTGGTTGAATGCGGGGAATTTCATACTTTGTGTGCCCGTTTACAAAGTACCTGTTACATCGCAGTTCGTTTCATCCCAAGTAAACAGCCAAACAGCCCGTTCGTCGCTTATTTCAAGACTCTAGCTAATTCAGCTGATTGAAATCCCGTAATACTTGGTTTTCGAGCTTCTGTATGTTATTTTGAATAAATGTATCTTTTGTTGGGTATCAGCATCAGTATCTATCTGGCTCTACATAATTGTACAAGTTCAAGTTGGCAGTTTGGTGTTGGTGTTGGTGTAACCTACTCGTACCGTTCCACCCATTTCCATATTTAGTACCCCAGAAAGGAAGGGTTCCACTGTGTAACCAAGACCTGATGATCCCCGTGTCAGAACTTTGATACTTTTTCAGAGAGTTCAATATGATTACAAGCGTCCACCTTAGGACGTCACCATCACGGGCTTCTTAAATGAACGCAGGTGAATGGAAATATTATGACCTTCTGGCTGCTGGAAGCCGACCCAAATGATATGGTATCACGATGATGTAAGAATGTACGAATTGACTCCGTACACAAACGATTGCCGAACCCCTGAAATGAATGAAACTGACGCTTTTCAGGTACGCACCAATCAGAAGACACGGAAGGCTGCGCCCCTCGCTGAATGGCGTGTTTCAAGCTCCTTGTGTGGACTGATCCCCTGAACTGATCCCCTGTCCCAACTCTACAAGCCGGGTAAGGTCACAGGTGGCAGCTCAGCGTCCAAGCCCTCGTCCAAGCCAGCAGGAAACAGGAACAGGACAAGAACCAGTCAAGGCACTTTATTTCCCGCAAGGATTGGCTGGGAAGGATCAATTTGACATTTCAAGCACCGCACCTTCACGAGCAACAGGATTGCATTCCTTTTTTTATCAATTCTCCAACACCAACACCAAACTCCATCCTTACCCTCCTTCGCCTCTCTCCCTTGTCTTAGACCTCGCCTCGCCTCGAAACCTCCCCCCCCCTTCGAAGCGGCCACGTTCGTTCCATTAAGAAGCATCAACGCGTCCTTCGTGTTGATTGCGTTGGAATTGTCTGTCAACTTGTGCAGAATTCACTCACCAACGGCGTCATCATATCCGGTCATTGAGACGACACGCTTGAAGCGGACCCGTACGCATTTCCTTCTTGCTGATCAGCGAGCTTATCGATACCTCGACACTCGATTGACCTTCCTTTATTTTTCCTGTTTCTGTTTCAATTCTTCGCGTACGAGTACTCGAGTAGCATCGACATTCCAATTCGACCCCACCACATCATTGAACTTCGACTACAACACAACATCCCAAGGTAGCCTTGACTGGCTCACACACTCCAACACCATCAATTACCCCCGAGCAAATGTCATTGCGTGAACCCAAATCCCCTCTGAGATCTCCCACCAATTTCTCCCACCGGGGCTTCCAACCCCTTCGTAACGAAAACGACGCGGAGATGGGCTACGATTCGAGTATCCAGATGCAGGCCATGCCACGTCGATCAGGTTCATCGACAGGCGCTCGAAAGAAGGGGGAAGGCACAAATTTACCCTCGGATTTCTCAACAGCAAACACATTCAAGGATGAAGAGAAGAAGGGCTTTTTCAGACGCGGTCCAGGGGGTAGAAGAAAGGACCCCAATGCCCCAAAATCAAATACAAGAGTGAATACAGATGGAGAAGAGGTCTCCGTGAATGCAATTGGAAGATTCTATAACCACATTGTCAACTTTTCTATTGTCACCCGATACTTTGTCTATGTCCTACCAATTGGACTTGGCCTCGCTGCTCCAATCGTTTACTACGCAATCACCGATAGAAACGATTACATTACTGATGCAATTGGTGTCAGAACCTGGCTATTCTTCCTCTGGATCGAGATCGTCTGGCTGTCCCTTTGGGTTTCCAAGCTCATGGCAAAATTCGTACCTTGGCTGTTCATGACCTTGATTGGTGTCGTCAGTTCTGGTACCAAAAAGTATGCTCTCATCTTGAAAGCTGTAGAAATTGAGCTCAGTCTGGTTGGGTGGTCTGTTACTTCTCTGGCTACCTTTACTGCCCTCACCTCGGAAAGAATAAACGATCGAGCCGCCAATTCGAAACCGGGTGTCAATGGAATTGTTCCCGATCCACATTGGATTGTTGTCATGCAGCGTATTCTCGTACCAATTTTCATTTCCACTTTGCTGTTACTTGGAGAGAAGATGATCATCCAACTCATCAGTGTCAACTATCATCGCCGTTCATTCGATCAAAGAATCAAGGAATCCAAGCATACAATTCACTTACTCGGTCTTCTTTACGATGCATCTCGTACGCTCTTCCCAACATACTGTCAAGAGTTTGCTGAAGAAGACTATGTTATCAACGATACGATCGAAGCTGTTTTGGCCAAGAGTGGAGTCCATCGTCGACGTGGTTCCAGAACTCCTCTGAAGGTTCTTGGAGATATTGGACGTGTTGGAGATAAGGTCACCTCTCTGTTTGGAAACATCGCTTCCGAAATCACCGGTAAACAGGTGTTCAATCCCACCTCTGCGCATTCGGTCGTTGTGGAAGCTTTGGAGAAGCCTAGATCATCTGAAGCCCTTGCTCGACGACTTTGGATGTCATTTGTAGTTGAAGGCAAGGATTCGCTGTATGCTGAGGATCTTGAAGAAGTTCTAGGCCCGTCAAGACAACAGGAAGCAGAGGAAGCTTTTAACGCTTTGGATGGTGATGGAAACGGTGATATCAGTTTGGAGGAAATGATTTTGAAAGTTGTAGAGGTTGGGCGTGCCAGAAAAGCCATTGCCGCAAGTATGCATGATGTTGGACAGGCTATTGGGGTTTTGGACAATATTCTAATATGGGTGCTGCTTGTTATCGTCGTCTTCATTTTTGGTAAATCTCCCTTGCCCACCTCAGTTAACTTCTACTGACAGCATTTAGTTGCATTCCAAAACACCAATTTCCTGACCACACTTGCCACTGCGGGTACGACCCTTCTCTCCCTGTCTTTCGTCTTTGCCGCTACCACTCAAGAATTTCTCGGAAGTTGTATTTTCCTGTTCGTCAAGCATCCCTTCGATGTAGGTGACCGTGTCGACATTAACGGAGGAGATGGAAATCATCTCGTTGTTGAGCAGATCTCCTTGCTCTACACCCTCTTCAAACGTATCGACAATCAGAAGATAGTACAGATTCCCAATATTGTACTAAACAACCAGTGGGTTGAGAACGTAACCCGTTCCAAGGCCATGAAAGAACCACTTGAAATGTCCATCTCCTTCGATACTTCATTCGAGGATATCGAACTTCTACGTCTGGAAATGGAGAAATTTGTTCGTCACCCGGATAATGCCCGCGACTTTCAACCCGAGATTACTCTTGAAGCTGCTGGAATCGGTAGCATGGACAAGCTCCTGCTCAAGATTAATATCTGTCATAAATCGAACTGGCACAACGAGACCATTCGTGCCGCTCGCCGATCGAAATTCATGTGCGCCCTTGTCCTTGCACTTCGAAAGGTTCCAATCTACGGGCCAGGTGGAGGTGCCGAGCCACTCGGAGGCCCTACAAACCCCGGATATAGTGTAGCGGTTGGTGATAGCTGGGCTGCTAATGCACGGGAGAAAGCCCAGGCTGATAAAGATGCCCAACGTCTTGCATCAGCTAAAAATGGACACGAGGCGAATGCAGCTGATGCTCTGAACGCTCGCAATCCTCTGTCTGATTCCGCACATCCAAGTGATGATAATGGCAGCTTTCCAGGAAGCAGAGAGGATGCCGAACAACGAAAACGGGATTCGGATATTGAACAACTTCGTGATGGATTGAAGAAGTCCAAATCCAATCGCGGTGTTCGAAGGGCAGGCGATCATATCCCAGATGAGCCAGCTCCACGTGTACCGGATGTCAGTGTTACTGGACCAGCATCATATCAAGGATATCAATCGTCTCCATACGGGAACAGAGAGATTGACGAGGAAGCGGAAATGGGAATTCGCCAGACTTCATCAACAGGTCCATTAGGCGGCTCGTCGTCGGATAATTTCGCTTCTCCTTTTGGATCACCACAGCCTCCGGCAGGTGGTTACAGCATATATCCTCAACAATCATACCAACAGCAACCGCAGCAGCAGTACGCGCAATACCCCCAGTCGGGTCAACTACAACCTTTAGGAAGTAGTCCACCTCGACAGCGAGCGCCATCTCCGCCTCAAGGAGGACGATCACGCAATTTGAGTTTGAGTGTTCGACCGGGTGGTAATGGTGGTGGAAGCAGTGGTTGAAATAATATATGATGGAGATGGCCGCCCTCTTTGATTTCTTTCTAATTTGACGAACACCACGAATTTTCTTTTGAATCGTTGGTGGTTTTTTTCCTGGGTGGAGGTGTTTTCTGATTTTATGGGATGTTATCGTTGGATGGATTCATAGTGTGTAGATTTATTAGATTTCGATGGAGGGAAGGGTCGGGTGAGATTGTTGGTACCGTAACGCGATTTACACGCGCAGGAAAAAGTCTTCGATGGCAGAGATGTCGTATTGTAGTAGTAGTGTCAGAAATTAAAGATCTCAAATACTATAAACTGCATTGTGAAAATGATTAACGACGTAATCGTCCTCTCTAAATCTGGTGGGGTCCCAAAGCAACCCCTGGTGACCCCTGTATATTTCCGTCTGTTGTCCCCTCATCACGTCACCTCCACACTCGTCAACTCGACTACCGTTATTCACCCGTTACCGTACCTGTGGGAAGGTCAACTCAGCCGCGTAACACACGACCACGACATTGACAGCACATAAATTCCTTGGGCCTGTCTCGTCCCTGGGATTTCCTTGTGTTACCGTACAGCTACTTCGTACGAGGGCTACAAACAATACATATACACCTCCCCCTAACCTCCACCTTCCTTCCTCAATATTCTTACGAAAATAAACTACCCCACCATACCTGCAAACGGAGCCAAGCAAACAACCTCAAGATGTCTTCCCCAATAGTTCGCTCGACCATTCAATCCTGCGTCCTGGCTGCGTTTAGCAATCTGACAGCTCAGATTATCACGGCGTATAGAAGTGAGGTACGTACTGTGGATATCTGTGGCGCTTTTTTTCCGACTGCGGGTATGGGAGAGTACTGAATAGACGATGTGATAGGCACCGTATACGATTAATTGGACGCCGATTGTGCAGTTTATTCTCTTTAATGCTTTGAATTGTCCGCCTAATTTCCTTTGGTAAGACACCCTTGCTTTTCTATTTATTCTATTCTGTTCGGAAGGAGGATAAAAACTAACAACCCCAGGCAATCCTACCTCGAATCCGCCTTCCCCTCAACCACCACCAAACCCACCACCCCCTCCAACCCCGCCGACGAGAAATCTCCCTCCTCCTCAGAACAAAAAACCACCCTCTCCCTCCCCAACACCCTCACCAAATTCGCCCTCGACCAAACCCTCGGCGCCGCCCTCAACACCCTCATGTTCTCCTTCGTCATGGCCGGCTTCAAGGGCGCCACCTTCCAGGAAGCAGCGATGATTGCGCAGAAAGAATTGTGGCCGTATATGCGTGCGGGCTGGACGCTGTGGCCGGCGGTTAGTATGCTCAATTTTACGGTTGTGAGGGGTGTGGAGACACGGCAGCTGGTTGGGAGTGTGGCGGGGTTTGGGTGGAATGTTTTTTTGAGTTTGAGTGCGGGGGGTTAGGGGGAGGAACAGAGCGGGGGGTTTGGTGGGGAGGGGATGGTGGGGGAGGGGCTATAACGGGGATACGTAGATAGATACATGGGGGAGGGGGGTGGGGATAGAGTATAAGTTTCACGACGGATATGAGTTCATGACAGGCAGGATACGAATCGATTGACAGAGGCGTTGGGGCGTTGGGTAAGAGGGATTTACAGTGTGGTTTCCTTCGAGCCTTTCTTTTTTTAGATGATATGCTGCGAAGTTATGAGAGCCCCTTTTCAGACAGTCCACGAGTCGTACCTATGATGAATACTTCATACCAGGTTCTTTAAGGACCTTTTCCTGGGGAGTGTATTACTCTTTGAATCTTTCTTAGCTATTTATGGGGGTATGTGATTTTACTCTTCTAAACATACATTTCCCGGAAAGTTTTTTGCTGAAATGTGAAATTGGCTGTGGTTTCATCTGTACTAGATCTCCTATTTGTACCTGTAAAAGAATTTAAAGAATACAAAAAGAGAAGACTAATGAGGAAGTCCGTGATGAGCCCAAATGACCGTTACCTATAGAGTCTTTTTGACGAGATATTTTCGTTTTATTAAGTATATGTAAAATCACTCGAGGCTTTCCGTAAGACAGTGTCGCGAATATACCCATGAATAACCGAAACTTTTATGTTTATATTCTCAATTACAAATACAGCACAAAACGAAAGAGAATATTCAATAACTCACAACATCAAACTCCCACCTCCTAAACCACCCCTCCAAATCCACCTTCCCCTTAAAATCACAACCCCAAACCAATACCCAAACAACTACCAAAAACCTTAAACCCCCATCAACCACCCCCATCCCAAGTCCATATCCAAATACCACCCCCCTAACCACAACACTCACCCCCCCAAAAAGCATCCCTGTCACCAAGCAGAAAATCACGAACTTGACGGCCTGCAGCCGAGCAACGAGGTTCTGGCAGGAGTTATACTGGTCGTAGTCCCCGAATAGGAAACCGAGGGTTACGAGGAGGAATGCTAGGATGAGGTTTAGGAGGGGTAAGGAGGGGAGGGGGTTGGGGGGTTGAGGTTGTAGGGGTGAAGGGGGGGTATGTGGGTGAGTGGGTGTTAAGGAGTTGGGTTATGGGGTTGGTTAGTTGGGGTATTTTTTGGTGTTTGAGTATGTTTTTTGGGCGTGTTTGGGTATATATGATGTAGAGAGATTCTGGATTATAGGGGGTGGGGAATTTGGTGATGGGGGTATTTATTCTGGATTGTTGGTGTCTTTTGTTTCTTGGCTATTGCTTCAGGTCTTTGTTGTAAAGATTGAATATTGTACAAGAGGCTTTGTTCATTTCATGTTTCTTTGTTCTTTTGGACCTAACCTTGGGACAATTGCTTTGTTCTCAAGAAGAAATGAGATGGTGGGTAAAAGCGGTTTTTTGGTGGAAAAGAGGTTGTGCATGAAATGTTTCACTCGCTTAGGGAAAAGGGGATGTCGTGAAGCAATTTAACAAATTCGTATTTCGCAATCCGTGAAGATAATCGTCATGAGCTGGATCATGAGACTTCTTGCCATGTCTAGAACCACTGAGAGCCGCCTTTATCATGCCTGTAATCCTATCTGCACGATGCTTCTTGGTCGTAATTCCAGGACCTGCGAGTGCCAACTCGGTCGCAGGCTTCAGCGCATTGGTTGCTTCAGTCATCGTAGAGATTCTCCTCATCAAAGTTCATGATGGTCATTTTGAATCCTCCATTGGCAACAGGAACAGGATCGCCAGACTCCACACTCGCAATAATAGACTCGTTACCAACAACCGCACCACCAGCATCAACATTCTCTTCTCCCTCTCACGCTTCAACTTCAACACCAATACCCCCATCCCCCTCAATCTCCCTCTGCTTCCCAGCAGCAGCCCTCAACCCCCTAACCACCTCATTATGCTCCCCCACCTTCCTCCTCCTCCACTCCTCCAACCTTCTATCCTCCCCCACCCCCCTACAAACCCCAAACTACTCCCCCTCCTCCCCCTCCCCCATCAAAACCAGCATCCCCTCCACCCTCCCCCCCTTTTGACTCCACTCAAACCCCATCCTCTTCCAATAACTATCCACACCCTTCTTCTCCCAGTGTCTCCTCTCAAAGCGCTCCTCCTTGAACAGTTCCGCCAGTTGCCCGCTGCTGATGGCACCGAATTTCCATTGTGCGTACTCTTCAAAGTCTAGACGGGACATGGCGACGAAGACGGGTCGTGTGGAGGCGCTGAACGGGGAGTGGTAGCATGGTGTTGTGTAAGTTGTTAGGTCGTTATGGATTAGGGTTAGTTTTTCGGTGGTTGTTAGAGGGCGAGAGGGGGTTTCTTGGATGAGGTTTTGGAGGGGCCAGTTGGGGAGGGGGATGCGTGGTTTGGGTGGTGGGGTGGTTGGGGTTGAGAGGGACATTTTGGTTGTGTTTTTTGTGGTTGTGAATTGATGGGTCGGTTTGGAAATTGTTGAATAGGTGTTTAAGAGGTCTTGACAAGAGCGTGGAGAGTTGTTGTGTCTAGAGGAAAAAGAGAAAAGGAATTAGAAGGTGAGGATAATGGTGTAGATCGGAATTCACCAGATCGGCTAGCCTTCCCATTGAGGGTGGTGGTGAAGTTTTGTCGTTGGGAAGTTAAGCGAGGGGCCGGTTTTGGAGATCAATGGGAGTGCAATGTTAGAAATTTTTCCAATGAGCTCTCAAACAACAGAAACGATTAAACCATTATACGCTAAAATAAAATAAAAGGTACAATAATTACTTGTTAAAAAGCTTTTATTTAATATTATTTTGCAAATCTTTTAGAGAATTTAATAAATATGAATGTAAATCAGATTACTTATGATTCTATTACTATTTCCTGTTCACAGAAGTGTAAATCGCATAAGCTACCAAAGTATTTACAGGGAAAATGGTGTCTCAATCAGTTGAATTCCCGATTATCTATGTTATATCTTCATAACCTCTTAAATGCGGGGTCTTTTTGAACGAGGATTAAGCACCCTAAAATTTCTTACATCAAGTTATGCACCTATATCAAGAAGCTTATCCAAACTTGGTACAGACAACTAGCTTGTAAAAAGTTTTATAAACATGGGTGATGTCTCATGGCTTCTCTTTGTCTTACCTAGCACCAGAGGTTTTCAACAAAGCAACAAAAGCATTGTTCCCGAAACGTGAAAGCAAGACAGGTAAGCAGTATCGAGTACCAAATAATAGTTCAGAACAACAAGTACAATGATGATAAGAAAGAGGGCCCTCGTAGTAATGTAGCTTGGTCAACCAGGTCCAATTTTGGATTTTTGCGTTGACTTGTATTATACTCTGCCAGTTTTTGTTACAAATTTTCAGCAATCATCTTCTTTATCATTCCAAAAATCTTAAAATGGCGCGTAAGTTTCTGAGAAATCTGTACCATACGCTCGGTAGACCCAGACAACTCACCCCCGATGAAATTTCTTGGTCCCTCGACGCAGAGTTCGAACTCAGTTCGAGCACAAGCTCCCCTGATGGATCTAAACTATTGAACGGAATTGAGTGTACTGAAACCCTCGAGTCTGTTGATTTCCCTTCTCCTAATCTGCACTTCGATGAGCAAGTTGAAGTACTCTTCGATTTCAATGATTACTTAGACTTCTGGGAAGTTTATGAATCAGACTTCGCCTATCCAGGTCTTTCACTTCTGGAGTTTTTTAGAGAACCGTCTCCAGTTGATGATTTGAAAGTTGAACTTAGCACAGAGAATTCTGATTTGTGGGACGTTATTAATCTCGAGAGCCGGTGTGCGAGTGATCTAGAGGAGAGATTGCGTAAAATCCTCGAAGATGCAGAGGAGGAAACCCAGCGAGCCGCCATTGTGTATCGTTCGGGTACGGAAAATGATCCTGGCTCTGCTGAATATATCAGGGATTCCATAGATATTTCTTGGAGAAGCTCTATGGGTGAAATTGCAGATTCCCATTGGCGAGGCTCGATTTAGAATCCGTCGTTCTGATTGGATTATGAAGATAAATCACTGGAAGTTTGTACCACCAGGGGGCGTCAGAATTCTGGGCGCACCCTTGGATTTGAGCCGAAAACACACCAAAAACGCTCTACTTTACTAAATTATAATAAAATAAAGGGCAATCTTAACAGCTTATAATTAAATTCTATAGTAGAGACATATAACAGCTATAACTTGTACTATTTAGTATTTTAATAATAGGGACTCTACCTAAGTACTATTAGACTAGTAAATTTACTAGGGAATTTAGTAAGAGAAAACTTTCTACTAGAATATCTCCTAGAGGATTAGGTTTCAAAGAAAACTTTCGCATATACACTTTATCTATATACTCTAGAGAGTTAATATATAAACTGTTACCTCTAGTTTTAATACGAATTTCGAGACTTATAGCGTTGTGAAAACGTAGTTTTTGGTGTGTTTTCGGCTGAAATACGGGACTGCGCCCAGAATTCTGACACCCCCTGGTGGTACTTCATTAGGAGGCTGAATGTGGGAAGTTCTGCGCTAATCATCGGGTGAGCGTGCTAAGCGAAGGGACTGCCTAGGACACCATTATTAGGCCTCCACCTGTAACTATAGTAGAAATCCCCTCATTTGAAACCCCTGTAACAAAATACTACACATTTACCAAAACATATCATAAGTGAGACTGCAGTATCCTATTTATGAATTAAATGAATTGTATACAAGACAACAGATTACCTTCACTTAAATAAGAGAATGTAACTTGGCCACTAATATCAAAACCTCCACCACTTTACTGTTCCATACTATACTCATCCTCAAAGCTTCAACAAAACTGTTCTGTATAAACATTCTAATTTAACGAGTGTGTCCACTGAGATACCAGTTATTGCTCTGGCTCCTACTTCATTAACGCTCCCAATCTATTCCATGGTCATTGGCATAACAAGTCCTGGAAGCTCCTTGATCCCTATCATACAATTAGCATGCCTCAATTGCAAATTCAGAAATGATATACTTACATCCATCACGATCCTCAACAACTGCCGGTGCAACAGAGCACTTCTTAGCGTTGTCGACAGTCTGGGTCTTGAGACTTGCACAAGAAGCACCCATACAGTTGGAAGTATCCATAGCCTTTTGAAGAGCGTTGTCCTTCCATCCGAAAACGTAATCAGCGTGTTGCCCGTAGCCAGTTGGATCTCCGGTGCTGAGAACAAAAGGTTGGCTTCCATCTGTTGGCCAATCATCCTTGTTGTTGAACTTTGTGGTATCCCATACAACTTCGTACATCAATTGTGGAATTCTGACGGGGTGGGTTGATGGGCAGTCACCACCGAGACTGAGGAAGGTGGCTGGTCCGGTCTTGGGGTAGGCGACGTGATCTTGATGATTCGGGCTGTCAAGATCCTTCCCATTCCAGCATCTTGGTGTATTGTTAGTATTATGGTAGAGGAAGCGTGATACATGATGAAGCTTACGTTGGGAAATGAACATTGGAACGGATGCCACCAGGACATGGCTTTGAGGGAAATGCCTCAGTATCAATCCTTGCTCGTCATTAGCTTTGAAGTTATGAGGTGCTCGAAAGAGGGACAAACTTAGCATCTTGACATGGCGCAGAGACATCTCCTCCAAAGTTAGGGCCAGTGTAGCAACGGAAGCAATTTTGTCTCTTTAGTGAACTATCTTTTCTTGAACGTGACATTGGATCACCAACGAGCATACGGAAACCTGGCTTGAATGCGGTAATTGACCCTGGCTTAGCCGAGACGTAGTAAACCAAGACACCATCTTTCATTGTGTTGCTGAACTTATCGTTGAATTGTAAACTGCGAAAATGTTAGCAGGTGTCATCTAATTTATGCGTTTAAGGAAATGAAAACTTGAATAAGGGGGTATTGTTGGTGGTCAGCTAGCAATAGCATGAGAACAATATATGACGAGCTCTCCGAGGGATTTTGAAAGTGAATGTCGCTAAACTTACGCAGCACCACCTTGAGGAACACGTTTGTAAGTGCCATTTCGGGCTTTGAAGTATACGTTTGCTGTCCAGTAATTCGAGAAATCGTCGGCGAACGAGCAGGTGGTACAAGACGCGGTCTTGGCAACATCACCCGTTGTCATTGAGACATTAAATCCGTTTCCTCCAACAATCTGATGAACGTGGGGAGATGGTGCTTGACCAGGGTTGACAAGAGGATCGATTCTGTCGATAACGAGTTGAGGACAACCGAATCGCAACATCGTAGTTCCACCTTGTCGTTTGCCATATTGTGAGTGCTCTGGGAGAGCCTCGACGAGCGCCGTAAAGGCGAGGAGAGCCGTGAAAAGCATCGTGATATAACTAGATGTGATGATAATTGAATCGATATCTGTTAGAAGGGCCGGCAGATTATGACTTGAGGGTTCGCCTCCTTTTGAAGGAAAGTCCAAGGCCCGGATACACTGCCTCCACTAACTGCCGTCGTGCCACGACAAGTCGAATCGACGAGTCATGCGACAACTGGTATATTGACAATATGGAGATAGTCATGCTGTAGCCAATCTCTGTGACTTGCCTAGTCGTGATGCACCCCATGAAATATCTGCCGCTTAAGTCCAAATTAACCCTTTTACCCCACAGCCCAAATGTACCGCAAATCAAGTTCAGCCCTTGCATATAGGTCGATCCGTTTACCCATTTATCCCATGAAAAATTGATTGTTCTATCCATGTAAGCTATGTGGCCGTCCAAGTTTGTTTACGCAAACCCCCTTCCTGCCGTTTTTGGCCACTTGATACTTTAATTTTGACTACTATCCGTTCGGCCGCGGGACCATGTGAGTTGAAGAAGCCGAATTTAAAGACTTTTCAGCAACCATAAAGCAGGATCATTACTGCTTTTGGAAGTTTCGGCTTTGCAAGTCTCTCATACTTGTGTGGAAGAGGTACTTCAGGGTATCTTATATGTAAGATATGTGATACCCGCTTCGCGGGGACTTAACAGAACCACGAGGCAAGTCTGACTAAATCTTGTGCTTCTAGAATTATTCCTTTGGCAGGGACCTCGTGATTTAGAATCCCGAAAGATGAGCACGAAATGAGTAGAAGAAAGGCCGAATACACAGTAAGCATTCAAGAAAAGTCGAAAAAAGAACCGGGGCGGCGTAGGCTTTTGAAATGACGGGGAAGAAATTGTTTCGTTACTTGCTAGCACATAAATCGAGCATTGAATTTAAATAGAACAGCCTGTCTGTATGATACCCTTCATGGACAGTACAAATAAACTGGGGTAATGTAATCTATTGTAATAGAGAGGTTTATCTTGGTCTTAGCAGTGGCACTGTTTCCGGAAACTTGGAAAGGGTCATGATATTTTTGGCAGCTGAGTCCGCCATGTATCTCTGATTCGGCCTGCAAATAGAAATTTAGTTGTTGTCTCAGGGTGGAAGATAGGAGGCGAACTTCAAAATTATCAACAGCCCCATGAGGCTGAAGGAGCTCAGATGACAGTGGCGGAGATAGGATGCTCAGGAAGCATTAAGGAGTTTAATATTATAGTGCCGAATGTTAAAGATTCAAATAAGATGACCAGTTGACGATTAATTAATGTGATCTCCCGAACCTCTAGCTCCATCAACACTACCACTTTGGATAATTCACTTCTACTCATTCTGTGATTTTGCTTACACTGCCTTCCGTCATTGGGACTGGATCAGTGGAATTAGTGACTGACACTTTCTCTCCGTTCAAGGGTAAGATATTACTTCTACAGCTGCTCTGTTGAGAACTAGTATACTACCCAATGTACCCATCAACTGGTATGTCTTCCCTTGGAACCTGATTTGTTCATTGTACTTGTTTCCTTTTAAACAGCTGTGTTAGAAAGTGTAGAACGACCCCGGTATCGCAACTCCACCTCGACCTCATTGCGAAATGGAGAAAGCTAATCAACAACCACTTCATGATTACCGACAGCGCATGATGGGCCCGGAAGTTTGAGCAGAAGCAACACAATCTATGAATGAGGCCATAAGAACTTTCAAATCATCTAAGAACCTTTAACCCTGACTGTAACTGCCTTCTCAACTGCACTGAGGATAGAGTCCTCTGAATAGCAGTACATGATACTCTTAGCTTCTAGAAGCCATCATGTGTTAATTTTGGTACATATTAGTCATAAGACAGTATGACACAATTTCTAAAGCCGCTCTTACTCGATCAGAATTTGAATCTTAGGATGCCAACATGGTTATTCTCTCCAGCTTTCACGTGCGAAGAAATCATCGTCGGAAAATAGTCGGAGGAAACTTGCAGTAACATTGAGGGACCAAAATAGAGAAGATTTAAAGCCTATAACTTAATTTTAGAAGTCTATCAAACTTTCATATTGCTATTTTGGTGGATAAAGTAACTGGAGAGTTGTATGGCAATATCACGTGGGTCAGTGTACAAATCAGTGACGCTTATCCTGCTTTTTATTGCAGATAAATTCACTTAAATATTATTATGAGACTGAAATGAGTGATAAGTGAACCTACTCAACCAGCTCAGGTAATTCCAAGAATATTTTCACTAGTAAGCATGTGACCGGACATTTTTCCGCGCATTTGTTTACTTTGCTCTCAACTATCGATCCCTTGGAATAAATCTCAACAAGAAGCTAGTGTATCTTAAAATTACCGTAGCAATGTTATGCGGACTAATGAATTCCCAACTGCGCCAGTCTGCTCGAACGATATAGCTCTAAGGGGCATTCATCTAAAATCCGATCAAGGAATTTGGAGCTTTGCAATGCTGAAGCAGGACGAAATAGAAGACTTCAAATTTTCAAGGCATCAAATTAGTTTCATGTTGTTCAGACTTGCTCCCCGGTATATAGCGCTACTTTTTGATCAATATCTGTTACAAAGTTAATGTTCAATCACTGATAATGAGCGGATCCACTCACAAACTAAACAACTCCGAAGAACCCGGCCTTGCTACATCATCACAATCTGTCGTTCGCAAGCTGCCAAGCTGTATAGTAAGCACAACTAGGTGCGAAATAAGGATTGTTCGTACTTCGTGGACTCTGAGTGGCTAGAAGTTCTTTACCACAGTACTGTAGTGTAAGATTACCCCGCCTCCAACGCCAAGGCTGCCGCTCATCTGAGTCATCTAAGAGGGCGTATATGTTGATTGGAGCATAACAATTTCATATAATAACTCCACTGCCCTTATTCTTTCTTAGTAGGACATCTAGCAAACAGTTTTAGCCGAAGAAATACTTTACAGTTTATTTTCATCAAGACATGGCTTTAAACCATCTCCCTCCTGCCACTGGAAAAACCATACAAACACCAGACGGTGTCAAATATGCATATGCATACTCGGCGGCAGCGGCGAAGAAGCCTACTTTCTTGCTTCTTCATGGATTCCCAAGTTCAAGTTACGACTGGCGTCATCAAGTCAAAAAACTCTCAGAGCTCGGTTACGGTGTGATTGTACCAGACTGTACGTAGAATGACCATTCGTTTCCTGTGCTAGAGATTGAAGGCAGGATTCATCCAAACACGCCATTTCTAGCGCCTCAACTTTTGAGGGGGATGTATGCTAAATCTTTGCAGTGCTTGGATATGGCGATACGGATAGTCCGACGGACTTGGAGAGATACAAAATGAAGAAGATGGCTACAGATGTTTCACTGATCTTGGAAAAAGAGTCTTTAGACACTGTCATTGGGGTGGCTCATGATTGGTACGCAATTCTTTTCCCTCCCATTTAGAAAAGTAACACTAACTTTGGGCTTCCAAGGGGCGTCGGCATCTTATCCCGGCTGGCCAACTACTTCCCGGAAAAGTTCTCGGGCTTTATATTTGTGTCCGTTCCTTACATAGAACCTGGCCCATTTCCTCTGGGTAATATTCTCGAGCCTCATAAGTAATTTTGTGTTTTGCTAATTAGCAAAAATTGCGTACTATTCAGATGCTATCAACGCTATGACAGAGCAGAATTTTGGCTACACGACTTTCGGATACTGGCCTTTCTTCAATGAAGATGATGCGGCTGATATCTGCGATAAGAATGTAGGTGAAGACTCTGATATTGAAAAACATTGGCTGAAGAACAACAGCATACCTCATTCACATCTCTCGTCTACCCACAGACCCATGAGATGTGGAAGACAGAATTTGCACCATTGGGGGCTTGCAAAAGCTGGGTGACATCGAATACAGTGAAGCCCCTTCCAACTTGGTTTCCTGAGTCTGAAGCAGCAATTCACGCAAAAATATTCTCCAGAAATGGTTATCGAGGACCGCTCAATTGGTATGTTTTGATTCTTAATCGACTGACTTGTCGTCACATTGACTGACCTGATTACAGGTATAAGACAACAATGCGTGGACTTAACATAGAAGATGAGGCTCAAATCCCGGAGGAAAATAAAATTATCAACAGCCCAACTTTGGTCGTTGTTACCGACAAAGATTATGTCTGTCGCGCCGAAGCAGCACATCAGATATCACCTAAAAGCATACCTAACCTTGCCATAAAGACGATCTTAGGATGTGGTCATTGGCCCACATTGGAAGCAAAAGACGAGACCAATGAAATATTGATCAAGTTTGCTGCAGTGATTGAAGGTAGAGAAAAGCTGGGCGACATCTAGTGAGAGAGATAAGAGGTGTTGCCTCTGTGCTATGGTAACCCTCAAATCCACCCTTACCATTATGGCAGTCACAAATATGATAATCCATTCCATAATACGCCTTTTTTATGTCTTGAGAGGGTGTGGAACGAGTGGGGTAGCGGGTGTGGAATGAGGAATAAGGAGTGGAATATAGGCTGTCAACACTATAACAATAGCTAATTTATATGAAGGGCTGTGCTCCTAGGCCCTCCCTACTTTCTTAGTACCCTAAGACTTTGTCCCAGGCAAAATAAATATAGGTTTTTTAGGGTAGCTATAGTTAGCAACAAAGTAAATACTTTTAAAAAACCTATATTTATTTTACTTAGGACAAAGTATATTTACTCTTGTTTAATATAAACGCTACCAACCCCGCTATATCGCCTTTACTAAAAAAGGACGTAGTAGTACGAGAGTTAGTTCCGGACATAAACTAAAAGTAAAACAATTATATTTAGGAATAGCTTCGCTTTTTGTTTAAGTATAAAAGACTTGCGAAAAGTTGTTATTTTATACTTTAATTACAGGGTTGCTTTATTTACATTCTAGGCGAGGGGTGTATTATAATTAAAAGTCGACTCTTTATATTAATTAAAGTAACGAATATTTCGGAAGTCAAAAATTGATCAATTGGTAGGAGAATTCCATCATGTGGTCTAATTGATGAATTACCTATGGTATTAATCAAATAGTCGATTTGAGGGTTACCATAGCACACCTCAAGTAGGGATGGGCATAAGTCTTGGCAATGATGGTAAAAGAGCGAGAGGTTATCTTTACTGCTCAAATTGACTCATTCTAGTTTTTGAGTACGCATTAAACTCACAAAAGTGTGCTCCTGATATCGAATCTATCTTTCCTAGAAATACTTGCGAATTCCTCCTTTATTATCCTTCCAACATTTTGTATTTCTAGTCACAGTCACGAAAGGTCATGTCAGAGCTGTCCCAATTGAGCAATTATCTACCAACAACGACCAAGCGGTCCAAGTCTATCAAGCTGGTTGTATGGAACGCAAGGAACAATTATTGGGCTTGAAAAGCTCTTTTGGCGATTACATGAACAATAGCATTGTTTGTCTTTGTTCTCTTTCCTCATACAAAGGCTCATTGGAGAAAAGCTCCGCAGTTGCTTTGCACGCGACCTGCAATAAAATCCAACAAAGGAATATTGAATTGTTGCCTCTTATGGTAACAAAGCAAGAATGCATTAACAACAATCATACTCATTCATTCCTGAATCAAGAACAATTGCATTTTGCATCTATATTTGAGATGTGTGAAACCTCGTTCAAAAACCACAACTCGCACCCTTTTCCTCACACACTCACACCTACACACACATTTGCACACGCAGTTTCAGAGCTTACACAAAAATCTTCAACAGATCATAATGTCCGCCAACACCTCTGTAGTTTCAGCTCCAGCTTCCGAGAAACCGCAAGTTTCCTCGGCTGCTAAGCATGAGGCTACTAATGGAGCAAGTACGAGTGCTCGTCGCCAGGCTATAAAGGCCTACGCGAAGACGCACGGTCGCAAGGAGGAGGATATTCTGTCCTTTATAGAAACTCCAGCTATCTCAGCAGAAATAGAAATAGATGCGGAAGTCCTTGTAGAAAAGGATAGTGAACTCAAATGGGCTGACGAGATCTGTGGTGATGAGAGGGTTTACTACCGCGTTATCAATGGACCTAATCCGGCCTGGATAAGTAGGCGACTGTCGGTATCGATACCTCCAATCAGATGGGAGGAGAATGGCATCAAATACGCCATCAACATGGGGGAGGAGATTGTTCGCGGACCGCCCGTCCTCGACGAGGAAGGGGTGCCTCTCAAGAGCACCACCTATGTTTGCATATATGATCCATCCATCGATATCTGATTCGAGTTGACGCTCGAAAATGCTCATCTAAAAACTTTCTGATTCTTGTCAGGAATAAAGGCTTTCTTTCAATGTAACCCAAAAAAACACAAAAAAACCATAAAAGAGGCTACAACGTAGTCCGAACTTCAATAACAAAAAAATAAGTTTTCTTTTTAACATTCAAGATTCTTAATATGAACATAGTGCAACGAAATAAAATGATAATAGTGAAAACAGGTGCTGAATGTACAACAGAACATCCTCATCTAACGCTTGATTGCGTAGGGTATTTGGGCAAAAGAATTTACATTAGCTTACCACATCTAACTCAAATCTACAACCCTTTTGTACTTAATGCCTCGTGTTGATTCGAATTTACGTCATGCGTGAGCGATGCAATAGATCTATTTTAATATCTCTAACAACTAAGTCTCATGCGACATGCCAAAGTGAGTGTAGCTAGCTAAATTACTGCGTACTTATATGTGCCATAGTACGGTAATCCCAAATGAGCTGAGCGAGCCAGCTAATAATCATTCATTATTATAGAACGACACTCAGAGAATCAGAAAGACTGGATAAAAGATGTTATAGAGTGTAACTACAAAAAGCTCACTGAACGATAAAGCCCTACATTAAATCTTCTCTCGTTCTTGAATTTTTGGTATACCCGCTTAGAAAAGGCTGCAAACTTTGGAAATTCCTCGAAATACTAAGATATTACCATGATCAGAAATATATTAAAAACACCCGATCATTCTCCCTTCTGTCCAAAAACAGGACGTATAGCGGACTCGTATAAAACACACTGTTTCCCAATCCTAGATAAAGAGAAAAAGGCATGATATCAATATACTGTATAAACAATCTATCTCCTTAAATAAACAGACTAAATGATCTACCATAACTAGAGCACGAAAACCCCCCAGGTCAGGTATAACCAATCCTCACTCACCCAACAGAATAACCTCACATTCAAAAATGCCGCACACACTCCGCAAACTAGCCTCGTTGGTCGTCAAAGCCCTAGCGCTCAGAAGACGAAGAAACGAGTCAGCAGAAGACAATGCCGTTGAGGTGGAATCAAGAAACTCAGAAGTAGGGGATGATAATGCTTCGACTGACATCAAATATACCATTACTCCTCGTTCCCAAGCCACGGATTCGCAAGGATCGTCTCAGGAGACTCCAATTTTCGATGTATATGTTCACCAGAACGAGTCGGGGGATGTTCCCACGGACACGGATCTAGCTATCCTTTCCAGACTGCTCAATGACCCTCTTGGGGTGCAAAATAGGGGGCAGAATAAGGGTAGGTATATTGTTCATCGAGAATGTTAATCTAATGGAACTAGAACTGCTAGAATCTGAAGATCCCTTGAAAGTTTTGGAGACTTTGAAGTACCATCAGGATTCAAATCAAATTGCTAGCGTAATCTTACACCCTAAAGATCCATTAATCACACGAACCCGATGGCTAGCTCCCATTCATCCCCATACCCCTCCTAATTTTTCTCCGATGTGAAAGCCGTGTAAAGTACCTCAATATCACTCCATTTCAGCTCTCTCGTCCTCCTGACTTCCTCCCGATGACAGCCAAAATACCTCGGCGTTTGAAAACTTGATAAAAGATTAGCATCAATCTGATCAAAATAACAATTTCAATTACCTAAAATGAGCAAGACCCAAAACGACATTCTCCATCCCTCTGATATATCGTCCCACATCTCGATCGACCACTTCGCCCCACGAAGGTAGTTCTGCCAGTGCCAAGTACCAAACTTTGAAACAGCCACGCAATAGCACTTGAACCTCGTCGTAGGATTCTTGTACTGAAAGGCCGTGGTGACCGAGTAGCCAGATGATGTTTTCATGATAACCATTTTGCTGCTGCTAGTTAGAAGAGATCATCAAAGAGGTCATGTGCTAACTTCTTCACGATGGTATGATACAGAATCGTTTACCCTGGCACAGAAGACATTGTCAGCGTGATTAAACTATTTTTGGGGAGTTGATGTGCTTGCAAAGTCTCCATGTCTTGTCCGGCTCGCTCTAGTGCCCTCATGGCTGGATGCTCAAAAACTTCGTCTGGAATATGAAGAGAGGAGGTCAACCTGAGGTTTAGAGTTAGAAACCTGGCTCGGATGCAGGACTGTTACTTTCGCTCACTCCACTACAGAGAATAGGGGAGGTATCCCGTTGATATCTGCTTTGTATTCCATGTAACGCCTGAGGCTATCTTTGAGCCTTTTTGATGGTTCAAAGATGACTGAATTTTGTACAGATTTTATGTAATGAAGTAGGCGTTCTGACCAGCGAGTAGTAGCACCAAGTGGATACTCCGAGTTCTGGAATGTGTTATCACTTGAATGAAACATTTTTTAGACTCTTACCTCTAGCAATCTATTATAAATATCTGCCAGGACAATTTTCATCGGCTGGGAACTAGGTGGAAAAGCATGTTTCGGTTGAGGATTCGTGAGAACAGACATCATGTCACTTGCGTACTCAATTCTCTTCTTAAAATCCAGTCTCATCGGTCCCTCATCAAGCACTATTCATTTTAGTGGACGTAAATCAATAAATGACAAAACATACGATCATCAAACAAAAACACCTGTTTTCAAGTTAAGTCAAGATCCCAAGCTACATACATATTCAGAACATCACATCAGACACTTACCCAAACAATAGAGTCAGCAACCACTCGCAACCTCTCCTCGCTGACATCAGGAACCATAATCGCAGGCCAGTATCCAAAGTTCACTCGATGGAGCTTATCGATCTGTTGCCTGTCATGACCACATATTCTGCTCTCCCAAGTTAGCTTAGGCGCTACGCTAAAAAGCCGGTAGAAAACTCGCCCAGCTATCCACTCAACGGACTGGTCCGTGACGGTTCTGTAATTTGGATGCATGATTGGGACACGAGACATCCATCTTTCAAAAAGATCGGGCAGCTTCAAAGTCCCGGACTGGCGTTCACGGAAAGCAATAGTCTTGAGTAGTCGGGATTGTGAAAATGCGATCGGGGAGCTTGTCCGCTTCGCAAGGGGTATGGCATGCCTGCGAAAGGGGCGCGATACATGCCTAAATTGGGATTTGAAAGTTGTGACTGCTATCATACTGTCTTGATTCAAATGATAGCTGTGCTCTCGTGGGTTTGGGACTCTTCTGTGCACGTGTGACGATTTACTAAGGCAACTAGCGCCAAACCCGTCACACCCATAAACCCCGCCTGAGCGCCCTAAACGAGTTAAACATGCGTCATATAAAAGTTTAATAAAAAATAGATATCAGCTTGTTCTTCCCCCCTCTCCGCTGTCGCTTAAGGTCGGTGGAAGCAAGTGTAATATAATGCACGCGAAAGCGACTCTTTCCTACCACACAGCGCCACTTCCACCGGTCTAAGACACAAAAATAAAACGGATTTATTGATTCGGAATCAATACTAACAAGCGTTTGTGAAGAGGGGGATTAGGGGAAGGGTGGTTGGTGAAATGCTTTTTAGATTTAATATGCTGATCGATATGGGAATACTCTCCATCCCCATCCACCAACAAAGCAAAGTGGTTTCCCTACAACGCAGTAAATTGGGTATAAAACATCAAGACAACCACATACAAGACAATCTCTCCACTGACCCACATCCCATTCCTCAAATATTGATCAATGACAAACACTACGCGTTTCTCAAATCTCTTGCTCTGCCTTCCCAACGATTGTAGGTGTCCCCGGACTAGTCCCCAACGTCGAATCTGTCTCGACACTCAACCCCCGTCCAAGCGGACTCCCTTTTCCTCCCATCGCCTCCCCTCTGACACTCTGCAACGGCCTCCTACTCTTCCTAGACGGGCGATAAGGGCTCACAGACTCCGAAGGATCCACGCTTGGAAGGGGTGTGGGGAAGTTACTACTTCGTTGCAGCCAAGGACCAGAGGTATCACGTCTCTGTCCATCCATGGTTGGAGGCAGCCAAATAGGCGTACTAGTACGCGAATAGGATTTCACATCGCCGTCTTCGAATGGTGTTGATCGGTGCTCGTCGAAGTCGCCGAATCGCATGCGTCCTAGGCTGGGAGAGGGGTAGCTTGCTTGTTGTTGGTGCTGGTATTCTTCTCCGTGGAGTTTGACGGGGCTTTCGTCGTAAGGATCGAATCCTACTTTTCGACGGGCTTCGTAGCGGGTTTGACGGCGGTGATCCGAGTCGGAACCTCCTGTGGATGAGGACTCGGAGAGGAAGAATACGAGGAGTTGATCGGGGATTGTGAGGTGGGAGACTTGTTGGAATTGTTGGAGGGCGGTTAGACGGATGAGCATTTCTAGGAGTGAAAGGGAAGAGCGGATTTGGCCGAATGGTGTGCTGGTTGCTGGTGCGCCTGAGTTAGGTGTATACTCTCTCGACTTATTACGGCCGGGAAATTCTCCTGTGAATGGAGATGGGCTTGGCGAGTATCCTGGATGTTTTGGTGTTGGTGCGACTTTGTTGTTTTTAGTTGGAACTGGAGATAGACTGAGTTTCCCCAGACTGCCAGTCAAGTTTTCCTCGTTGGGGGACTGAGCCTTGGGCCCTAAAGGAGAGGAATCTGCTACAGATTCGAGTTCATCCTCGTCTTCAGAGAAGTCATCAGCCTCCGTATAGACTTCCAAGGCAAACCATTCTGGGTCCAAGTCTGGTGGGAACCGCCATGCATGACTATCCTCTCGTTGTCCGTAATTTTCTCCCACAGCTAGGCTCTCCCGCTTGATTTGCTTATCGATATCATCTTGCGAATCGTTTTCTTCATCATCCGTACCACCTGGGACGACCAGCTCTTCTGGGTCCCCATATAAGTCAAGTGTACTCTCATCGTGATCCATCATTCGATTTGGCAAAGGTGCGTTCGTGTCTCGTTTCAACAACAAAACTGGGCTGTTTGCCTCACCAGGATTACCAATATTAAGAATCTTCCCCGTGTCGGCATAAAAGATTTTCGAGATTTGGTGTATGGGAATGACTTCTCGGATACCAGCCAAAGCAATCCCCTCGTATGGTCCCGGTTGAAGCTCATCGTCATCAAAGTTGTGCACTCTATCATCGTCCAAGTCCTCGATAATTTGAATCTGATATGCATAATCATTTGCCATATCTTGATCTGATAATGTCGATGGCCCTCTACCTTCTCGAAAGGTGGAGGTCAACAGTGGCGACGCAGAAGTCAAAGGTATACGCAAAAGTCTTATGTGTGCTTTGTGAATGACCTCCTTCCATTTCATATTATTCTCGTCGTGTCCATTTCGGGTATTGGCCTTTGGGCCCATCTCCTTAGGGTCTTGTCCCTGATCAGTCGGAGCATGGCCTGCAAAGAGCATATATAGGGTCAAAATCAAGGTTGGCCCGATTTGGGTTGCTTTGGTTGGGTTTGTAGAATATTGCCAGTCACCGTGGGTTAACAATGTACTTGCCTGCATGAGTCTTGATGGCGAGACAGTGTTAGGGAGAGTAGCAGATAGACTCGCACCGGAAGTCGAAATCGCGAGATTGATGAGTGGTACTGCATCTTCGATCCGCGCGAGGAGAGCTCGGATATCCTTGACGATATTTCGAATTTCGGCATCATGTAATGCCTTTGTCTTCGCCTGAGTACTCTTCTTTCGTGATAATTCCTCGGCAGCAGCAGCCTTTTCTAATCTTGTACCAAGTTGTTGGATATCCCAACGCAGAGCTTTTGTCAAAGTGACAGCAGACTCTAAAGTGGTGTTGCCTCTAGCGGAGCTGGTAATGTGGTTAGAAATTGGACACGAGCAGCAAGAGCGAAACTTACATCAACTCAATCATGTCAATAGCAGGGGAGATTATCTGATGATCTTAGTCAGCAGAATTCAAAATTCATAAACCCATTCTTTCATATGGCAAATTTGACCTAAATAATCATGTGACTTGGGCATTGGGCCGCAAAGAATCTTACTTTTATTTTGCTATCAAGACGTAGCTGTAGACTATGCAACTCTTTTCTATCATCTCGGTCCTCAACTGTCTTTTATAGAGTTAGTCCATTGTCAACCGAATTTGTGATTGTCTCATACCTTGAGAAGTCTGGTGGTTTGGTTGATAGCAAAGCCCGCCGTAAGACCGATTCCAGATCTTGAACTAGTCAGCATCGCCCCCAACCCCAGGTAAAGTATATACGAGCACATACCGAATGGCATAGTTCATCGCATGCGAAGTGATCTGTTTGACGTTTGTTAGTACATGCAGCACCTCTTCCAGAGAGACCAAATACCGTATGCAAAAAACGGTCCATTTTGGCTTATCGTGGTTGACCACTCAGGGTCAGATCAGTTGGTCATAAAGTTGTGATCAACCCACAGTCCATCAGAAGGAGATCATATTTTTTTCGTTTGGCGCGTTGGTGTTGTTGCTTTGCAACGCAACGCGGTGAGAAGCCAGTAAAGTTAGCGCGCTTTTGGTATGAGTGTGGCTATCGCTATCCAAAACCAGATTTGATAGACAACGCAGGATTCACTAACAGATGGATCAATTTGGATAAAAAGTGGAATGGAAAAGCTTGCGGGAATTGACAAAACAAGGAATTGACAGATTTCTTCGAGTCTACTTTGAGTCACTACCAGTCACAGTCATAATTGACACCCAAAGTGACGTCGGGATTGGGTACAGCGTTCGTTACCGTTCCCTCGGCCTTAAACCTTAGCCAGCCCAGCCCCCAGCCACACTTGACTTCACTAAATGACCCCTCGATAAAACGCAACCTAACGCCCCACCTCACCTCACACTTTCAAGAGAGATCACTCAACCTGACAACCACTGAAAAACTTTATACCTCCCCTCCCCCCCCAACTCCATCTTCCACCCCCCCAATTATCCTCTCTCTCCCATCAGCAATCATGTCAGACCTCAACTCGTGGGAAGATGATCCCGCTGCCCAAGACGACAACCTCTCGCGGCAGACGCAACAGATGAATTTGAACAATAATCCGCGACCCGCTCAAGGAGGGGCAGACGCCGCTGCTCCAGCTTTCCGACCAGGTGTAAACTCCTTCCAGCCAGGAGCGCAATCTTTCCAGCCCGGACAGAGCTACCAACAGTATGGAGGAGGTTACGACCAGAGCGCATACCAAAATCCTTACCAGCAGGGTGGTCAGGGCTACGGATACCCTCAATATGGCGGGCAACAGGGCGGATACCAGCAATACCCTCAAGCCGGTGGCTACAATGCTGGATACAACCAGAACGCTGGGGCCTATAATCAGGGCTATAGTGAGTTCTATTCCTAGACTGGCGACAATGTTGAGCACCAATCTTGTGCCGCAAACAACATTCGCACAGTCAACATCTCACCGCATTCTCTACGCACAACTGACTCTCACTCTCCAGACCAGCAGTATGGCGGATATGCCCAACAACCACAAGCAGTCCCAGCTACACAAGCCGCTCCTCGACAGACACCCACAATTGCGAAGCGACCGGCAGAAGGGTCAGCAGCGGCAGCGGAACTGAACAAGCCAGTCACCATCAAGGCTGGAGCACCAAAAGTTTTGAGTATCGGAGGTGATGCGCCAAAGCCAAAGGCGAAGGTTTTGTCAATTGGCAATCCAACTCCAGCCCCAGCGGCTGCCAAAAAAGAAAAGGATGCGCCTTCAAGCGCTGCAGCGGGGGCCAAGGTGACCGCAGCAAAGGCAATTGAAAAAACACAAGCAAAGGGGGAGAAGAAAGACCCAGAAAGTGGAAAGACATCGCCCGCACCTTCGTCCGGGCGATCGAGTCCATCGGCTGGGGCAGTCAAGGCTGCAGCCCGTGAAGCAGATGCGGTAGAGAAGGAACAGGCAGCAGATGTGGATGAGGAGACACTGAAGGAAATTTATGGCAAAGAGCATGTCAATATTATTTTTATCGGACATGTTGATGCTGGAAAATCCACGCTTGGAGGGTCCATCCTATATGCGACAGGAATGGTTGACGAGCGAACAATGGAGAAGAACAAAAAAGAGGCCAAGGAGATGGGCCGTGAGACTTGGTATTTGTCATGGGCACTGGATCTCACCAAGGAGGAAAGATCCAAAGGAAAAACCGTCGAGGTTGGACGAGCGTTCTTCGAAACCGAAAAACGAAGATACAGTATTTTGGATGCGCCAGGGCACAAGACTTACGTACCCAGTATGATTGGTGGTGCTTCTCAGGCAGATGTAGGAATTTTGGTCATAAGTGCTCGAAAGGGAGAATACGAGACTGGATTCGAAAAGGGAGGACAAACTCGAGAGCACGCCATGTTGGCAAAGACCCAGGGTGTCAACAAACTCGTGGTAGTCATCAATAAGATGGACGACCCAACAGTCGAGTGGTCTAAAGCCAGATACACCGAATGCTGCACAAAACTCGCCAATTTCTTGAAACAAACTGGATACAATCTGAAGACTGATGTGTTTTTCATGCCAATCGCAGCCCAACAGACCATGGGAATCAAAGACCGAATACCAAAGGGCGTCGCACCATTCTATGACGGACCATCACTTCTCGAATACCTTGACAACATGAATACCTTGGAGAGAAAGGTTAACGCACCATTCATGTTGCCCATCAACGGTAAATACCGAGATATGGGTACGATTGTTGAAGGTAAGATTGAAGCTGGTGTTGTCAAGAAGTCTATGGGCTTGGTCATGATGCCAAATAAGGAAAAGGTCGAGGTCGCCGCTCTTTATGGAGAGACCGAAGATGAGATCAACCTTGCGCAGTGTGGAGATCAAGTCAGATTGCGCTTGCGTGGTATTGAAGAAGAAGATATTCTTCCTGGTTTTGTGCTCTGTTCGCCTAAGCGACTTGTTCACAATGTTACAGCATTCGAGGCTCAGATTCGTGTTCTGGAGCTGAAGAGTATTCTTTCCGCTGGTTTCAATTGTGTTATGCATGTTCACTCGGCGATTGAAGAAGTCACATTTGCCGCTCTACTTCACAAGCTTCAAAAGGGAACCAACCGAAAGAGTAAGGTACCTCCCTCTCACGCCAAGAAGGGAGATAGTATCATTGCTCGGATGGAGGTTATTGGTGGTGCTGGCTCGGTGTGTGTGGAGAAATTTGAAGATTATCCGCAATTGGGACGATTTACGCTCAGAGATCAGGTAAGCAAATTATGTTCGCTTGGATGATATCAGCTAATGTTTTGAAGGGACAAACTATTGCTATTGGTAAGATCACCAAACTCATCACCGAGGAATCGGCAGCTTAAGTAAAACAATCTTTGGGGTGATGTAATAAGTTGACGAGGCTTTTTTAAAGCTGAATGAGAAACGATTGATTTTTACATGAAAAATTTCATGTCCATTTGGCATAGGTTGGGGGTTGGTCTGCGGGGTAGATAGATGAATTTCAAAAAAAGCGTTATGAACATTTGAGCTTGGCAACTCTTGAAGAGTCATAATACCATGTCAATCAACTACGGTATTTCTGTTTTGGGATGTTTTACCAAGGCCGTTCACCTAATAGAGTCTGTACGAGATTCTCTATTGGTAGTTCGGCGACTGCATTTAGACATGTCACGTTATTTGACGCTGGAGCCTGAACCGTCCCTCGTTCCTGATTGGCCGTTCTCTACGTAAATGTCATAATGTACTCACTCAACTCACTCCCATCCTGTTGCCTCTTAGTCCTTCCCTCACCACGTCCGTTTGTACTCTCTACAACTAATGCCCTTTCTCACCAATTCCTCTTCTCTACTCATCAAACCTTCTTGTCTTCGTCTTAAAACCTCTTATCTACCCTTACAATAGCCCCAACATCAACATCAACATCAACACCAACACCAACACATTCTCATACACACACCCGTCGGCACCATGCCGCCATCTAACTTCTCCGGCAAAGGCAGCATGCACTACACTACCACGAACGCTGCGTTGGCATCCAGTGATATAGACGCGTTTCGGGATGTTTTGCGCGGGAGTAGGAGGGTTCTTGCGCTTTGTGGGGCGGGACTTAGTGCTGCGAGTGGGTTGGATACTTTTCGGGGAAAGGGGGGGTTTTGGAGGAGTGAGTTTTTTTTTTCTCTTTTGGTTCTTTTTATGAGAGGGGAGGGTTGGTTGGGAAGGGGGGTTGGGGGTTTTGGAGGTTGTGAGGGGAGGTGGAGGCGCAAGGAAGGGTAAGGGGTAGATGAAGATGGACTAACGGATATACAGATTATAAAGCAACGAGTCTAGCTACACCAGAGGCCTTTGAGGCGGATCCGGGATTGGTTGTGAGTTTGCCCTCTTCCTGTTCTTCTAGTCTCTCTTAGTCATTCATGTGTTGTTTGAAGGAGTAAATGAGTGCTAATTACCTATGTTGTAGTGGCTATTTTACGCCTATCGAAGACATAAGGCTCTTCAAGCGAAGCCTAATATGGCGCATTTTGCCCTGGCTGAGTTGGCGAGAAAGCGAGGAGATGGGTTTTTGAGTCTTTCGCAGAATGTTGACGGTATGTCTCTTTCTTTCTTGCAGGTTCAGCCTCTGAAAGAAATTATGTGGTTTTGAATAGAATCGGAGACTCCTTTCATGTCTGTTACTCGATGAAGAAGTTTCTCCCATCAAAACCTCGAAAAGACTCCCAGAACCAATTCCATCCCCTTCTCAACTCACTGCATCTCCCATCTAACAACCCCCAGGCCTCTCCCAACGAGCAAACCACCCCCCTTCCCAACTAAAACTCCTCCACTCCACCCTCTTTAACCTAAAATGCCACTCCTGCACCTACATCCAAATCGACAACTTCGACGACCCCGTCCACCCCTCCCTCCTCATCGACGACGCATCCATAAACGCCCGTCTCTCCCCAGCCAAAAGCTCCGTCGCCGCAACCGCCAGATTACTCGATCCCAACTCCCCCAAAACCATCGATCCAGCTGAACTCCCTCATTGCCCGCAATGCAAAAGCGGACTTCTGAGACCGGGTGTGGTGTGGTTTGGGGAGGCGTTGCCGGAGGAGACTTTGAAAGAGGTGAATGGTTGGATCGAGGAGGGTCGGATTGATCTTATTCTTGTTATTGGGACTACGGCGGCGGTTTGGCCGGCGGCTGGTTATGTGAGTTTTCCTTCCTCATTTTCTCCTCTTGAATATCTGATTTGAGATGCACTCGTCTCTAAATTAACACATTCTCACTGGTACCAAACCCGCACTGACGTAACAAAGATCCAAGAAGCCCGCCGAAAAGGCGCCAAAGTCGCGGTCGTAAACATGGATACCGATCATCTAGGTTCAGCAGGCAATCTGCGAAAGGGTGATTTCCTTTTCGTGGGAGATGCAGCGACGTTGTTGCCGGAGATGTTGCAGCCTGTTGTGGGGGATTTGAAGGAGTTCGTTGGTCAGGCGGCCATTCCAGTGCCTGTGGCAATGGAGAAGACAGCTGGCGCGGAGGAAAAGAGAGAAGATGGGAAGGATGAGGTATAAATGATTTTGAGGCTGAGCCTTGAGGGGGATTATTAGTGGGTTTATTTGTTTTTTGGGGGGAAGTAGTGGGCTGGATTCTACTTTTCTAATTGAGGAGGGAGAGGGGATGTGGGGGTTGGTTCTTGATCTCTGGTTGTTGTCTATTTGACGGGGTTTGAGTACCAAATACTATCTTAATGAATCTAACGCCTCACGGCCTGTTTTGTACATAGCAGTGGGGTAGATATATATTATTCGAAAGCTACTACACAATCAGAGCCCTCTAACCATTCTTTTAGTCCGAAATATCATCTCCGGCTCCTTGTCCCTATGTCTTAGCGACATAATATAATTTCATCTTTAGCGAGCCCCTGATTCAAACGCGCCCTAAAACCATACATCCTCACGGGACATGGACGATGGAGGAGATATTGTATACTCGGAATGTAAGATTACTATAATAAATTGAACTTTTCTACTATATATGTTTCGACTTGTCATAAGTATAAGCTCTTTGGCTAGGAATGTTATATATACTCCGAATGTAATCTTACCATACGAGGTGAACTTTTACATTTGCTATAACTCGCAAAGGGCGGAAGGAGCGTTTTGCTCGTATGTTAAATGTAGCTTTGACAAACACGGATTTTGCGTCACTTAAAGCTTGGATAGGGTGTTCCGTGCAAAGCTAAATTACTACATTTAGAGTGATGTTTACTTTGTAAAACGTATTATTCGTTGTACGAGTTAAAGGTTGTTAGTAAGTCTTACTTGTTACGAATCGGTATTTGTAAGGGGTGTAAAATTTGGATTTATATAGTACTTTCCAATATAAAGAGACTGTGAACTATACTACCCTAGAAAAAGGATTATACTTTATCCTAGGCATATTGATTGTAATTTTCCTTGGGTACCTAGCTTCCGTGGAGAATAGGGTAAAGACTTCTATAGAGTTAAGTCTTTTTATACATAGGATAAGTAGAAGGAAATTGTTATAAGAATAATCTCGGGAGGTATATTATTAGTATACTAAGTGAGGACATCCTTATGGATAAACTTTTAGCAAAGGTAACGAACGAACAGGTTATATAAAGCGGGTGGAAAGTCAAAGCTGGACAACCTCCTAACAATATAACGGCTCGGCGACGAATTTTAGCTATACCAGCGAATCAGAGACTCGAATTTGGGCGAGATAGACTTTTTCCTATATATGATCCCCGTTATAGTGTCTAGCTTTAACTGTCCACCCTTTTTATTTGGGAGCTAGGGTAGTCTCTCATCGCAAAAGCTTAATCTTTATATGTAATGCTACTAGGAAAATGATAAACGTGATACCTAGTAATGCTTATGTATAATTATATAGGACTATACGTAGAATCCTGCAAATCTGTCGCTGAGTGCGGGTCTTATACTTACTAATGTTAGACTTTTACTTAGGATCTTGCGGGACTACGATTAATAGTCGGTGCGTCTTCCTACAAGTGTCTTGTGGAAGCAAGTGTCCGATCTTACTAAGGATTCTTCTAATAAAGTTAAAGAATAAGCTATACGTTTCTATATAGGCTTAAAAGAAAGCCCTTAGGTGACTCTATAATCTAATAGTATATAAGCTAAATATAACAGTGGCGTACACATCTTTTTTCTCGAATCAGGTTTTTTGTTCTAAACGACCTGATTACTTCTCCTATATACTAAAGCGCACATTTCCTTTCGAGGGCATGTACTCCCGAGGCGCTACCCTCTCCCCTACCCCCTATATCAGGGGAGGGGAAGGGGATTGCTGTCCGCCCCCTCCCTCTCTACCGAGTATCCAGGCCCAATTCGTCTCTAGCACCTCTAAGGTACTAGAGAGGAGCAAAGTCGGACAGCTATTCTTTGGTGGGACTACAGAGGCAGTCGATACCTACCTAAATACGGCTCTTGACCGCGCTCCAGCGGATATCCTCCCCTCTCTTCGAACCCTCTGTAACCAATTCGCAACACTCTACCTCGATTTTCAGCTCGCCTATACTACCGGCGCCCCCCTCCACCCGCTCAACAACACCGACTTCCTACCCCCCGCCCCTTACTAGAGACGACGCCTTACTGCCTTCTCCCCCTAAAAAATCTTCCTACGCACGGACTGCATCAGCCTTAGCTGCTGCCAAGCTAGCCTCGTCAGACCCTGCTCCTCAGAGCACTCAAGTCGGCCCCTCGCTTAGCCTCTCCCGCCCCCCCCGACTATAAACAAAGGGCTACAGAAAAAGGAAGACCTTCGCCTCTTCGTCCGTCTTACTTCCGACGCTTCTAGCCGGAAGCTCTCTAGCCACGCTGTCTATACTACTCTCCGGGAGCCTCGTATCGGGTGTAAAGACCTTGTTCGCGGCGTCCTTCCTATTGCCTCCGGTTTTGCTATTACTGCTTCTAGTAGTAGCGCTCTTCAAACTTTGCTTACTATAAAGAAAGCTAATATTCAAATCCTTTTCGGCGCCGCTAGAATTGAGCAATCTACTAGCTGGGCCCCCTTCCGATTTACTTGTATCCCTCGTGTTATTGAATCAGTAACTATCGATGACCAAGGAGGGATTTCTACTACCCTTCGTCCGACTACGCAGGAGGATATTATTACTACGGTCGGGGAGACACTTAGGGTTACCCTAGCTAGAGCTATTATAACCCAAATCTCTTGCCTTAATAATAACCCCTTTACTACCTAGACCGTCTACTTTAACGAATCAGAGGCTGGAAAGGTCTCCTCGGGAGAAATGTACCTTCTAGGTAGACGAGTCTATTATAGACCTCTTCCAAAAAAGTACAAGAGCACCTAGTGCTCTAGATGCTAGGACTAGCATAATGCTAGAGTCTGTGGGAAAAAGGAACGATGCCGAATCTGTGGCAGTACCGAACACCCCGAGGCTACCCACCCTCGTTACAATACCCATATACAGTGTAAAGCTAAGTGCCTACACTGCCAGGGCCCGCACCTAGCCGACTTCCTAGGCTACCAACTCCGCCCGAAATCCCCTACCCCTCCCTCTACCGAGAACAAGCGGGCTATTATCTAAGCCTATAACGAGATACGCCTTCGTAGCGAGGAAGACTCTCCCTGCTAGCTAGTAGACACAGAAATGGTTACCTTAGCTACCCCCGCCGTCCCTACTGTCCCCGGCCCTGTCTCTGCCCCCGACAAGGACACTACCGGGGCTATACCTACCGAAAACCCGGCTATCGTTACACCAAGCCCTCCCTCTCCTACCCTATAATGAGTAGACAACAAGGGCAAAACAGAAGCTATAGCCTCTTAATAGTACAAATTAACGTTTATTTCTCCTCTAAAAACCAGGAACAGGCTCTAATATTAGCTTACCAACACCGGGCCGATATCGTTCTTGTTTAGGAGCCCTATATCTATAAGCTATAGCTTTATAGATAGATCACTCGACGCTACCCGAACTACGACTGCTTAGCCCCGATCTGGGACTAGAACGACGGAGCTCCTCGTACTCTAACCTTTGTTAGAAAGGGAGCTAGGTTACTAGTAAAATAGCTTTCCCTATCGAGGACCCCTAGCCGAGACCTTGTTTACCTAGAGATTACTACCCTCTAAGGGCCACCGCTCGGGGTCCTTAATATCTATAATGCTCCCCTAGGTTCGGAGGGTGCTAAAGAGGCTCTCTCGCTTATACTTCGGTCCCAGAGCATTAATACAAGGAACCTTCTTATAGCAGGGGACTTTAACTTACGAAGCGAGCTATAGCAGCCGAACTATAGAGGCAACGAAAGCTCACAGGTCCCTCTCCTTACTCCCTAGCTCTAGGACAAAGGCCTCCAGCTCCTTACCCCCCCGGGGACCTAAACCTACGACCTAAGGAACACCCTAGACCTCGCCTTCTACTTAAACGGCCTTCTACAAAGGGGTCCCTCTACTAAAGCTGATCTACGGTTCGAGTGTAGCTTCGACCACCGCGCTCTCCTTACTAGGATACCATAGCTAGGAGGCCAGGTTATAAAAGACCCCCCGCTTCGATTTAGCTCCCTTGACCGGGAAGCCTTTCTCGCGGCTCTTGAATCTACGACGGGCTCTACGAGCTCTTAGAATCCCCGGACGTTAAAGACCTTGAATCCCTCGCTCTCTATATTACTTAAGCTCTACAAGGGGCCTATAAGAGTAGTGCTAAGCGAGGCCTCGGCCATAGCTTTGGCTACCCCTGGTGGAATCTAGAGTGTCGCGAGCTTACCTCGAAAATCCGCGCCGCTCGAAGACAGGGTAGGTCTACTGTCGTTCTAAAACTACGTAAGACGCTCCAAAAAGGGATTAGACAAGTAAAGGCAAGCTACTTTCGGGACCTAATCGACAAGGCTACAGAGTCTAAGGACGTCTTTAAGATCTACAAATGGCACTGGAGTACAGGGGTCTATAAGTCCCCCCCTCTTAAAGACTTAACTAGGTAGATTAACTATATAATAGAGGAGAAGCAAGAGACCCTAGTTTAAGAGCTACTAATAAACAAGGCCGAAGTCGGGGATATACCTACCTCGACTCCTACTGTCCCGACCTACGTACTCCTATGGGCGCTAATCACTTCCCGAGAAGTAAAGGACTTAATTCTCGGTAAAGCCTCTACTGCCCCTGGCTAGGACAAGCTTATAACAGGGCTTTTTAAGATCGCTTAGTCTCGGATCTACCACCTTGTCTTTCTCCTGTTTAGAGGCTATATAAACTCTGGGTTTTACCTGGAATGCTTTCGCTTAGCGATTGTAGTAATTATCCTAAAGCCAAATAAGAAGGATAAGTCTTCGCCTAGAGCGTACCGACCTATCTTACTCCTCTTAGTCCTTGGAAAGGGGCTAGAACGACTGCTTGCTAAGCGAGCCTCCTATATCGGGATTACAAGTAGGGTCCTCGGCCCTAACCAGTTTGGTGCTCTGCCTCTTCGAGCCGCTACCGACCTTACTACCTGTCTTACCCACGATATAGAAGAGGCCCTTAGTACGAAACTAGAGGCCTCCCTTCTAACGCTTGATATTAAGGGGGCCTTTGACGCGGTGCTCCCAGGTCGGCTTATTAAGAGACTACGAGAACAAGGCTGGCCTTCCTGCTTTGTCTCCTGGGTTACCTCCTTTCTCTCTAAGAGGTCTATTCAGATTAAGCTAGATAGGGAAGTAGGAGCTATTACCCCGCTTAAGTGCGGGCTCCCTCAGGGATTACCTATCTCTCCTATTCTCTTTATGCTCTATATATAGCCTCTCTTCTCCTCTAGCCTAGGCTCTATGCTGGTCCTCCGAAGATTCGGGTACGCAGAAGACGTAGCTCTTCTAGCGATTAGTACTAGTAAGAGCGAGAACGTTAAGACCCTTGCTAAACAAGTCTCCTACCTCTTACAGTGGGGTATAGACGAGGGTATAACCTTTGACAGCGATAAGTCTAAGTTAATCCATTTCTCTCGAAAGAGGAAGCTGAAAGGAAGGGGGATCCGTCAACCTCCGCCTATAATAGTCGGTACAAAGGCTATCTACCCTACTAAGGAGTTACGTTAGCTCGGAGTTTTCTTCGACCGTAGGCTCTCCTTCCTAGGCCACGTTCAAAGAATGGCCTCTAAGGCCTCTCTAGTCATTTAAGCGCTAAAGAGTACTACGAACATAGTTCGCGGCTCCCCTCCCTACCTACTTAAGCAGGCGGTTATAGCCTGTGGGCTCTCTTTTGCCTACTATGGTAGCGAGACCTAGTTCCCGGGTAAGTCTCGGCCTAACGGAAATAAGACAGTTGGGACTAGAATCAGTAAACACCTTAATCTTCTTGCTCTACTTATAAACAAGTGCGCTAGAGTAGTCCTCCCTGTCTACAAAACCACCCCTGTCGCAGCTCTTCTTATTAAGTCGGGTCTTCTAGCCCCGGATATTGTACTTAATAGTCGAAGCGAGGCTCTAGAAGCTAGGATTCGCCGTCTCGACCCCGATCATCCGCTCCGACAGTATCAGAACAACCCCTGCCTTAAATCAAGGCTCTTCTATCGAAACCAAAGGACCCTCCTAGCCTCAGAGACTATAGACCCAATTCAGTATGCCCCGTGGACCCGGGGGTTCGACCGAGACGCCCGACTACTTGAAGTAGGCGGGCCTTTTCTACAAGGGAATAAAGACCTATATAAGGAACGCTCTCTAGACTTTCTAAGTACAGTCCCGCCTAGCGACTTAGTACTATACTCTGACGGCTCAAGGCTTGACGACGGTAGTACTAGCGGGGGAGTCTGCCTTACGAGAAATGGAGTAGTTCTAAATACTAAATCCTTTCCCTTTAGCAAGACCCTTGAAATCTACGATACGGAAGCTAGAGCTGCCCTTCTCGGTCTTAAACTAGCGATTAATACTCCTTTCTAGCACCAAGCGCAGCGCTGCTAGATCTGCCTAGACGACCTCGAGGCGACTCTACAACTCACTTACCGCTCGGTCGGTACCTCTCAAGGAGTCTTTAACCAGGTCTTTGCCCTGGCCCAGGCCTACCCAAGGAAGGTAGCTGTTCGCTGGTGCCCTAGCTACATCGGTATCTTTGGGAATAAGATTGCGGACAAAGCAGCCGGGATAGCTGCTCGTACTAATCTAGAAACGGCCCTCCTTCTTTGTTCAGCCTCGCTTAGGAGGGATATAAAGAACGAGAGTACAAGGCTTACACAGGAGCTCTGGCATAATAATATACCTACCCTATACGAGCGCCTTAGTCTTCCTACGTAGGCCCCGAAGCCTCGTACGCTCAGGCTCCCTAGAGAGGTCCTCGGCCGTCTTATCGCTGCCCGAATAGGCCACGGGGACTTTATAGTATACTATATTCGGTTCCGCCACTTCGATACCCTGCTCGAAGGCAGCGAATGCTCCTATGGAAAGGAGAAGTCGCAGTTTTACCTTCTGTACTGTCGAAGAGTTAAGCGAAGAACCCCTAAACTCATAGACAAGGCTAAGCGAGACCCTTGTCTCCTCTTTGGCCCCTTGTAGAGTAGCTCTTTAGAGAGCTCTTCTACAAATCTAAATTCTACTCCGAGATCTGCCCCTATAGGGCGGCCTCGGGTTAGCCCTGATTTATTTCCTTTATGTCTTCTTTAACACTTCCTGTTTCTGTACAAGGGTTAGCCCAACTGAGGGCTCTCTCTTTAGCTTGATCTTTGTAGAATAGTATCCCATTCTACCCCCTTGACCTCTAGGGTACCCCCCTAGCGTCCTTTGCCCTACTTAGGGATGTTTTAGAACGTAGCTTCATAGGGGCTAGTTGTATTCGCCGGACGTTAAATAAATTTAAATTAAATTAAATTAATTAATAAACTATATAGTCCTCTTATTAAATATAAAATATAGGTATAGAGAATTCTAATTAAATTAAAAGAATAATTTTAAAAAAGTATATATTTTATAGAACTATGTTAAAAGATTAGAAGAGTTATAAAGATAGTAGAGATATAATTAGGATAATAGTTAGGTTATATAAAAGTATTATAAGGAACTCTCTTTTAGCTATATAGTTAAGTATACTATCTAACGCTACTTAGATAGAAGTAAAATAGGAATAGTAGTATTTATTAAGAGGGTTTACGCTTAGTACTATCTAGATTTTAGCTTATATTACTATAAAAGGCTATTAAGTATAATAATAGTAATTAATATAGATATTATCTTTAGTATTATTAGTAGGATTTAAATTAACCTAAAACCTTAAGGTCCTAGGAGGTAGTACTTTATAGTTAAAGGTTAGAATATAAAAGAGAGGAAGTTATTTTTTCTTAGAGAATAATAGTTAGTTTAGATATAGAGACTATTATACTTTCTTTATCTATAAAATCTTTATATAAATTATAGATTGTTTAGTATTTAGGTTCTTTATTATACTTACTTTATTTATACTTTTATAAGTATAGTAATTAGAGTAGAGAAATAAAAGAGGACTTTATATTTATAGAAGTAATAAATAGAGGTAGATTAATTACTAATCCTTTATTACTAATCTTTACTTAGTAGAGGATTATAAAGTATAAAATCCGAAAAGTAGAGACGTCTACTTTATAGTACCTAGATCTCTACTTTTAACTACCTAATTAGGCCTATATACGAAATTTTCGTACGTATACGAGAATCTCTACTACCGAGTTCCTAGAGGGAGCGTAGTAGGAAGACGTACTAACTATTACTTAGATTAGTATAACTAGTAATAATTAAACCTAGTAATTTAGTATCTTCTAAGAATAGAAGTAAGAATACCTTTAGTACTATAATTTTTAAATAGAAAAACACTCTGGATTTTCTTATAAAAAGGGTATTATTCTCGTAATAGATTCTTTCGCTTAGTCCCCGTTAGTGAGTATATATAGGGTAAAAGTTCTCGCGAATTTAACTTTTTTTATACCGAGAACGTAGTAAGTTCGAAAGGGTTTTCGAATCGAAATACTAAAGATTTTAAACGAGACTTTCCGTACTTATTAGCTTCGGAGTATATAAGAGTAAAGTCTTTATAGTAAGGTATAATTATTAAGTATTTTATCGACTAATTAAAAGATTTAGTATTTTTAGATTAATTTTTTTTCGACTTTTTTACTTACTCGCTAAAGGGGTTAGTACTACCTAGCCGGTACTACTACTAAGCTAGTACTCTTAGGTTTAAATAATTAATAACTTAATAACTAATAATTAGAATAATTTAATTTAAATTCTAATATTATTAGATAATTATAAAGTAATAGCTTTATAATTGTCGGGACGTAAAGGTGGTTTTAATCACGTGGCTACACTAGACCACTTTGGTACTAGTGCAAAAGCTGGAGCCTCAAGCTCACAGCTTCATGTATGATAACAAGAACAAGAATCATTACCAAAAACCCAGAACCTAGAAACCTCTATTCTACTCGAGTAGGCCTGTATTCCTAACACTAATCAGTGGTTAAACTTACAGTCAACCATAGAATAGCTAGGAGTTATTAGAAGAGGTATGACTAAGGTGTAGTAGGTACCCTAAGTTGTACGCTAGAGGAAAGTCGATTTTGAGGTGTAGTAGGCACTCTCGAAACTTTCCAAGGCTTGATCTAGGTGTAGTAGGCACTATAGCATCAAGCTGCGTCTATCACGCAGAGTAATATCATCGTTACGACAGGTTAAGAGCTTGAAGTCGAGGAGCGAACTTTGAGTCCTAGTCGTCCTAGCAAACGGACCAAACCACTACGTAAAGCACACCTTTACAAGCGTAGTATTAACTACAAGAGCAGACCTCTTTGCTGAGCCTGTCTGTATGTCATTTCACAAGTATCTGGCAGTTTAACCGCTTTGAGGAGTGAAGAGCGTGATTCAGCTGCAAACGGAGCACTGAACGACTACCCACCACCTCACGATTTAGTATTAACAGCTCAATAGCTTTTACCTAACGACACAATGGTTTTAGTCTGTCTAGAAGAACACAAGGACCTTGTCGATACCAGAACATAGTATTCGATCGACCTAAAAAACTGCGAACAAGAGAACGTTAACGGCTTTATCTTGTATAGTATAGTATTCTACCAGCACCGAGTATACATAGACATAGAGTTATAGGAGATCTTTAGAGAAGACTTCTAGGATTAGAACGCTGAAATATGGAAAAAGGGAAACACAAAGGTTGTCTGTGATTTTAGAGATTTTCTTCGCTGTAACGGCGTCTACGTTACTAAACAAGGCAAACGAGTCTACGAGGTACTACAGAGTATCATAGACGAAGAAAAAGAGAACGAGTGGTCCTAAGAGGACGTTAAGAAACAATTAAGGATGTCGAGAAGCTTTAATTCTCGCTGGAACCCGAATTATACACTAGAGTCTCGATCGACCCCAAGGAATCATACTCCGAGCCTAGCTATGCCCTCTAATACACACTATGCTTCCTAAAACATTCACATGACTCCTAAACTTCAAAACTTACAACCCTAGACGCCGCTAGTCATACAACACACACCTTTTTTCGCGGACTAAATTTTTTGTTCTAAACGATTCAGTCTCTTCTGTCCTAGACTAAACAACCTATTCCCTTCCGAGGAGATGGCTCCTTCTAGGCCCCCCCTCACCCCTACCCCCTGT